>KN805449.1:53174-99377 GCA_000818945.1 Schizochytrium sp. CCTCC M209059
CAATCAATCAATCAATCAATCTTAATCGCTCACAGTCAATTAGTCAGTCAGTGTGCCAATCCAAATCAACCAAATCAATTGGAATCGATCAGAGGCAGTCGAGGTCGACACAACCGCCAATGAAACTTTTCACTTCTTTCCCACTCGCCTTTTCTTCCTTTATACTTTATTTTACGTATCTCTTAACTTTTTCTTTTCTCATCTTTTGTTTTCTTTTGTTTTCTTTTGTTTTCCTTTGTCTGCCTGAGGATGGAGCGGCGCGTGCCGCCTTAAAGCGAGGCGGAGACTGCGGCTGAAGCCGGGGAGATGCCGGCCCAGGTAAGGTGGGGCATGGCGCCGGGGGGGAATGGGTGGACGCTGGCGCGGAAGACGCCCAGGCCTAGCGACAAGACGCGCGAGAGCGGGGCCAAGAAGGCCTTCGAGAAGCATGACCTCTGCGCCTCGAGCGCCGGCGCGAACGCAGCGCTTCACTCACCTTGTCGAGTCAGTGGTGTGGCGGCGAGAGGTGCGGCAGGCTGTGAGTGAGGGGAAGGTGAGCGTCATCGCGTGCTAAAATCACAGGTGTGCGTTTGGGGTTGCGCACTCACCCTTTAAGGCCGCGCAAAGGTCAAGACTCGAATAGGCCTACCTGTCCTCTTCTACGTCGTTTGATCATTATCATCATCATCTTCTTCTTCTTCTTCTTCGACGATGGGTATAGAGAGAAACAAACATGGTTTCATGTTATGTTCGAGTGTGTTGTCGGCAGCGGATCGCAAGAGTCAGGTTGTCGAGGAGGACCATGATGATGCACTCGGGATCGTTAAAACTCGACATGTCCTTCTTGAAAGAGATTCAATGCTGACACTACTACGTACGTATATACATACACTCAAAACACAAAGACACACCAAATGTAATGCAGCGTGCAAAGCATTGCAAACATTGGAAAGGATCGACGATAAAGCATTATGGTAATCGAAGCAATCAGCATTACGGTGACAAGGTAAAAGAGAGATCAACAGCATCTCCCCCAGTGCACGATGGTGCATCATTCATCATTGTGGTCAAATTTGCAGACTCAGCCGCGACGATTGCGAGTTGCTCGTGCTGCTCGGGCGAACGATAGTGCACCGTGAGCTGGTGTATGGTCTCGTCCCGATCGCGGATTTGAGCGCGAAGCTGCGAGACCGTCTCCTCCAGTAATCGAGCCTGGCGCAGCGCTCCGAGCGCGCGCTCCGATGTACGCTCCGCGCGATCTCTTTCCGCGCGCAAAGCTGTGTTGGCCTCGCAAAGGCGGGCAACTTGTCGCTGCAAAGAAAGTGTATCCGTGTCTTCGCTGCCACTGTGCCGTCGAGCGAGCTGTTCTCGCAAATCTCGCGTCTCGAGCACGGCATCTTGTCGTAGATTCTCCGTGCGCGCGAGTTTTGTGCGCAAATCGTTGAGCTGCTCCGTGAGCTCTGCCCGCACCCCGTCTGCCTCGGCGCGTGCTCCGGCAATTGCTTCTTCTGCTGCAAAGGCTCGGTTTTCCGCCTGCTTGAGCTTGGTGCGCAACGTTCCGGTCGTCTCACGCAGGATGTCGCCAGCCTCTTCGGCGTGTCGGTCCTTTTCGCGCAAGGCAGACTCCTTGATATCCACCTGGCGCCGAATAAGGTCTGCCTCTAATTTGCTTTGATGCCACGCCTCGCGCGCGGCTGCGTGGGCCTCGCGTTCGGCCTCGAGGTCGCGTGCCAGCTGACGAGTTTGCTCGCGTAGGGTTCGCGCTGCCTCGTGTTCCTGCGCCTCGAGTCGCGCCTCGAGCTCTTGCTTTTCGCGCCGAAGCTGCACGACTTCATCCTCCAAAAGGCGCCGTACTCGATCCGTATCCGCAGCATGCGTTTGACTCCGCTCCAGCTGCCGCTTGACGACGTCGAGGTTTGCACGCCCATCGTCAACCCGCTCTTGAAGCGTGCGACACCTCTTGGCCAGGTGTTCCTCTCGCTCCTTGCGCGTTTCCAGCCCACGAATCGTGAGTCCGCATTTGCGATTCCTTGCTTCGAGAGCACGAATTTCGCGCAAAAGTCCCTCTCGCTCCGCTTCAAAGCACTTTTGCACTGCCCTGGTGGCCTTGCCGAGACTCAGCCGCCGACATCGCGCCGCCTCTGCGGCAGACACGGACGCAGCCGAGACGTCGCGAGGCCAGCCCTCTGGTCCCACACGAGCGCGAACTTGTGATCCCCACATGGCCGAAAATCGTGCTGCAACCATCTGAAGTTCCATGCTCACGTCGAGACTTCGACGCAACAATGTGTCAGCATCCTCAGTGATGCCACGGCCGTCACGCGTGCTGTCATGCTCACTAATGAGTGACCTCGACAATTTTGCACACGCATCAACGCGACCTAGTATATCTTCGAGTTCCTCGTCCATGTCCTCGACGGTGTTCTCCGGGCCGGTCAGTGTGCTTGTTGACATGGGCGATCGGGCACTTTTGTACATAAATGGCGCTGCTCTCTTTCCTCGCGACGTTGATGAGCGTGCGCTCTCGCTTCGTTTAGATCGCGACATGTCCTCTTCTCCAGTGACAATGTCCAGACCTGGCGCAGATCGTCGTTTGCTGTCTTTTTCAGGCCTCGGTGTGATTGAAGCTGCTGCAAACGATGCTGCTGGGCTCGTAGGAAAAGGCACGATTGCATCGTCATTGATTCCAAACACCTCTTCCACCCGCGAGACCTCTTGCTCTTGCTGCTGCGCATCGTCGTCTTGGGGCTCGACTTTGCCTCCTCCTCCTCCAGCTCCAGCAAGGACGCTGTCGCCGTCCGTGTCGCGCACGTGCGCGTCCCCGGCGTCGTCCTCCATTGCGAGGTCCTCTCTGCTCAACCTCTCTTCTCCATCGGCCTCAGCGCAGCAGCATATCTCGCCCTCAGCTTCGTCCTCTCTCTTCGCGGCGCGCATGCCGCTGTTTCCCCCGCCCCCGCCCCGCGCGCGCCGCCCTGCAGCGCTGCGAGCTCGAGCTCGAGGAGAACTCCCTCGTGTCCTGCCCTGTCGAGCAAAGCACGAGTGCGCAACCCCAATTCGCGAAACGGTTTTTCCGACTCCGAGGAGTCGAGTCCGACGAAGCCGTTTGCGCCTCTTTTCCGGGCGAGCAAAGTGGCCCATATGCCACCTTAAGTCGAAGGGCGGCGGCGGCGGGGGGCATTTAAGGCGGGCGGCTTCTCGTGGCTCCAGGGGGCGAAGCAAAGAAAGAAGGCGCGACAGGAGCGACCACGAGCCCGTGCGCGAGGCCGGGCCCTGCCTGCGCGAGCGGCGAGCGCGGAGCGCGGGCGGCCGGCGCCTCTCGTGCCTGCCGGCGTGCCTGCCGGCGTGCCTGCCGGCGTGCCTGCCGGCGTGCCTGCCGGCGTGCCTGCCTGCCTACCTGCCGGCGGGGGCGTCGACCCGCCCCTCTCTCTCCCTCGTTTCCGGAGCTAGTGCGACCAGAAATCGTGGCGCAGAGACCTCGCGAGCGACGGAGCGACCTCGCGAGCGACCAAGCGCGTGTCGCGTGGCCGCGCGGGGCGAAGCGAGGCGAAGCGAGGCGAAGCGAGCGAGTGCGAAGCGGCGTCCCGGCGTGCGGACTTTGCGAAAAGCAGCTTGCCTGCGGCCGGCCAGGACCGAAAGACTCGCGCGACGACCAAAGGCCGGGCACACGGCACGGCGGCACGCTAGCGAGCTACGCCGCCACCGCGGCGGCTTCCCGGGACGAGGCCCGGCTTTGCCAGAGCTGGCTTGGCTACGACCGGCCTGTCTGCTTTTTTTGTCATTGAAGAAAGTCGCCGACGCAGCTTGCAAGCAAGGGCGACGCTTTGATAGACCAGGAAGTCATTTATTCGAGCTAGAGACGCGCGCGCCATGGACGACATCGAGGACGATCTCGCCCGCTACGCCGCGGAAACGCAACGGCTAGGCGCAGCCGACGAGGCTGCTGCTGCTGCTGCTACTGCTGCCGCCGCCGCCACCGCGGCAGACGTTCACCAAGGGGGCGGTAGCAGCGAAGATAGCCCCGAGCGACCTACGTCAGCGCCACCAAAGATTGATATTGCGGATGGAGCCCTCTTTTCGTGGATGCAGGAAGCCGCAGCCGCTGCCACTGCGGCTGCCGGCAACGAGCCTAGGCGTGATTCAAACCTCACGTCTTCGTCGCCTCCAAGCCACTCGGGCGTGTCCGTGCTCCAAGGCTCCGAGAGCGCGTTCTTGTCGAACGCTACCTCGCTGTCTCCCTCGGACCAGCCATCTTCACACCATCATCATCATCAACACCAGCAGGACCAGCACCAGCAACTTGCAGCGGAGGCCGAGGACACCTTTGAAGACAACTTTGGGTCATCATCACCCGTTTCGGGGAGCTCCATGGGCGGCGCCTTCTCGCAGGCCTCATCGACGTTTGGCTCGTACGATCCCATGGAACACCGCGATGCTCGCGATGCGCGAAGGCGCACACAGAGTATCGAAAAATTTCTTGCCCAGAGTCCCGGCAGCATCCTCGCCCCGCGCAAGAAATACGTCGAAAACTCGAGTGGCGTTCCGCGCACGGCGTTGCGCACGACAACCTCTGCCAACGAAGACGATGCCATGCAGTTCATCAACATGGAAAGCCCTGGGCATTCTCTGAAGAGTCTTCGCAAGCGCATCGACGAACTCGACCTCAACACCGACTATCAAGAGTACCAGATGCAGCAGCAAGAGGAGGAGCAACAGCAGCGTTCCCATCAATCTGCAAACTCCCCGGAACAGCACCAACGTAATGTTCGGCAAAATGGACACAACGAGTCCTCCCAGCAAGACGCCCAGCATGTTGCTAGCATCTTCACCCCTATTGGCGATGAGTTCGCTGGGGCTTCCCCCGTCTCCCCTGGCTCGGGAGTCCCCACTTCCGCGGGCGGCGCTCCTCCCCCACTGACACTGCACCATGCGCAAGCTCCTCCGGACGTGCAAGCTCAGGGTCACGCAATAATGCAAGATTCAGTGAGTTCAAAGTCCTCCCCCTTTGACGCGACAGCTGCGGCTCCCATGTACCATTTCGATGACGGAACCGCACAAACGTCTTCTGGCCACCAGCTGCATCAACATCAACACCTTTCGAGCCACGCGCAGCAAACCTCTGCGGGCGGTCTGCCCATGTACTCTGTCGGCTACGATCAACAGCAAGGACTGTATATGCAAGGTTCTTATGATGGTGGTTACGGTCAGCATTCCTCCATGTACGCATCTGCAGCAAACCCTTATTACAGCGGCTCGAACGCTTCAAACGCTGTGCCGCAAAAGGTTGTTCTCGCCAACGGTGTAGAAACCATGATGATGCCCATGATGTCTCATGGCGGCCATTGGACACCGGTTGCGGGAATTCCTCCTCCGCCACCGGGTCCGCCCCCCTCGGATATGTCGATGCACCATTCCTCTCTTGCCCATCAAGCGACGGCGTCGCAACAACACCATCATCATGCGCAGCATCATCACCTGCAGCCGCACCAGCAGCACGCCCATCACCAACAGCAACAACAACACCAGCAACAACAACAACCACAACAACCACAGCACCAACACCAGCACCAGCACCATCGGCACCAGCACCAGCACATGAACCACGATCAAGGTGCCATGATCCCGCCGGGTGCTCTCGCGGCCCATCACGGGGACCCGCTCGGCTCTACGTCGAGTCATGCCAACAATGGACACGGGTCCAAACTCGACACCTCGCGTGGACGTGGGGGCCGCAAGGGTGGAATCAGCAACGGTGGACCTGGCACCGGGACCGGAGGTGGACGGCGTGGCGGAGGTGCTCTTGGTGGCAAGCGCGGCGGCCGCGGTGCCGGCGGTCCCAGCGTTGGAGGGGGAGCGCCCATGGGTAGCCGCCTCGAAGGCCTTGGCGGTCCGAGTTTGCAAGCCCCTCTAGAGGAAATGCGCGATTCCATCTTTCAGCTCTCCAAGGAACAGCAGGGATGTAGGTTTCTTCAGGTCAAGGTCGACGCCGACGGCGACCGTGCTTGTCAGGTCATCCTCGATGAGGTGCGCAGCCGTCTTGTGCTGCTCATGCTTGATCCTTTCGGAAATTACCTCTTCCAGAAGCTTTTGGAGCGAGCCACAGTCGCGCAGCGTGCTCTCATGTTGGAGGAAGTCGAAAGCAAGCTCATCGAGGCCGCCCTCAACTTGCACGGCACGCGCTCCGTCCAAAAGTTCATCGAGGTTACCGGCGGCAACGCCCCAACCTATGACCAGCTTGACCTCATCGTTAAAGCCCTCACGCCTCACGTGACGCGCCTTAGCATGGACACCAACGGAAACCACGTCATTCAACGCTGCCTGCAATACATCCCACACGATCGCGTTGGCTTTGTCTACGAGACCGTCATCAAAGACGTCCTCGTCATCACCCGCCATCGCCATGGGTGCTGCGTCTTTCAGCGTTGCCTAGACGCTGCGGACGACAAACAACGCGCCGCGCTCGTCGACAAGGTCATCGAACACGCCATTGACCTTATGCAGGACCCTTTCTCCAACTATGTCGTGCAATACGTGCTCGAAAAGGCGCGCGCCGATGAGGGTGACCGTATCGTGCATCAGCTCAAGAGCCGCCTCGTGGAGCTTTCCACCCAGAAATTCTCAAGTAACGTGGTTGAAAAGTGCTTGCAGCATGCATCGCCCGTTCTGCTCGAGCCCCTCATCGAAGAACTTTGCCAGCGCGAGGTCACTCGCGAGCTCCTCAATGACTCGTACGGAAACTACGTCGCGCAGCGGGCCCTTCATGTTGCGAGCGATGCGCAGGGGCTGCGTCTTGTCGCGGCGTTTCGGCCTCACATGACGAGTCTCGCGACTTCCAATGCTTCGTGCGCGCGTCGCGTCTCCTCGCGCGTCGTCAAGCGCTTCCCCAACCTTGCCAGCGATCCGCTCTTTAGCTCTTTTCTCCAGCGTGATCCCAAATCTGTGCCCTAACTTTGACTGACAGTGAGTGCATGTTTTCATATGGCCCACGGGCTTTTTTGTGTGCTGTTTCTTGGAGATAAAGCGATCTCGACCCGTGCAGACTGGCAAACATATCCCAGGGACCTTGCACTTTAAAGAACATGTTCGGCCTGGGCAACCCCAATTATGCAGAGGCTGTCCCCGCGCTCAAGACACGTCTGTAGAAAGTCGACTCGACGCTGCTGCGCCCGGGACATGATCTCACCGCAGAATCACTTTTCTGGTTTGCGTTAGCGATGCAGGACGCTGTCATGGCGCAGCGGGCAGGTGGCATTTGTCGTCGGTGATAATCACCTCTTCATTGCCTGCGAAATCGCAGGAAGCAGTCCGAGTCCTGACTGGGCCGCCGGGCGCGCGAGTGGGATGCAGGTCGGTGCGAGCGAGAGGGCGGCCGCCAGCGCCGTGCGACGCTCAGGCTATCAACTCACCCACGCACGCACGCACACACACACACACACACACACACGAATGAACGATAGATGTCCCTAAGAGGCTAAAAAAACGCGTCCTGAAGTGCATTTTGAGCTGAGGCTTGTCTCGCCACGAATAGAGCCGCTCTCCACATATGCCGAAGTATCCAAAGTTTGCGAACGCCAAAAAAGAAAAGGGATGCTATCTTGGTAGCGATGGTCCACTTGAAGGCCCAAATTGTCCATGCCGTCTCGGAATGTCCCAAAGGAGCGGCTCAGTCTTTGTTTAGATAGCTCGGAAAGATCGCTTCCGCCTTATGCTTCCGCTCAGCTTCTGATGACGAATACGAACAAATTTACTGCCTCTCGGAACAGAATATGATCGCATGCATGGCTGACCCGATCCTTTTCCCTTCTTTTCTCCCTCCTCTCCTTTCCGCGAGTGCACACGCATTCTAGGGCCTAGGGCCTAGAGTGGCATTTCGCTTTTCCAGCGCTTGTCCTCAAGCTCACAAGTTCTCGTAAGCTCTCGCTGCCTGCTGCTGCGCGGAGCCGAAGCAAATCAGCAACATGAGCTCGCGCGACGCCCAGCGCACGCTGCGCCTGAGCCAGGAACGGAGCCAGCGCCTCAGCCAGCGACAGCTCGAGACGAATCGTCTTGAGGACGGCGACCCTCGCAGACAATCTCTTCGTCTTGTGCCGAGCCCTGAAGTCGTCCAAGAAGCCGAGCTCAAGCTCGTTGCGAGCGACCAGAGCGGCCCGGAGGACGAAGTGTTCTCAGCCGATGCCCGGGCCATCATCGACCCTCGTAGCATCTCCTTTCGCGCCGTAAAAGCCATCCTCGAAGGCGTGCTTAGTGGCGACTTGGTCCCGGACGTAGAGCTCTTTAAAGCTACGCGAAACCTCTCCGATGAGATCACCGTAGGAACAACGGTCAAGGTCATTGGGGAAAATGATGATGGCTCTCGCGAAGGCCGCGTCCACTACGCCGATGAGCAAGTCACGTTCATGCCCGGCGAAGACGCCAAAGTAAAGGACCGCTGTGACTGGGCCACCGAGGATATTGCGCAGTACGTCGTTCCTGAACTGATCACGGACGACAAGCAAATCTACCTCCACCATCTCGACGAAGCAGATGTGGGTGGCAAGTTCCAGGGCACATTTGTGAGCCAGGCGCGGAGTACTCGATTCAGAGATCTCGTTGCTGCGCTGGACGCCCACTTCGGCGATAGAGCTGAGTCCGCCTTTGTGTGGCTCGACATCTTCAGCGCCAACCAGCCAGAAATCACACGTCGCGACGGGGTAATGCCTGATGAAACGAAAAAGGCCTATGAGGAGTACATAACAATTGGGCTCCATCGCGCCATTGCCAGGTTTGAGGAGCTGGTGGTGTTTTTTGACCGCTGGGACACCCCAACTCCTCTGCAGCGCGCGTGGTGCGTGTGGGAGGTGCTGGGAGCCGTAAAGATCGGGAGGCCTCTGCAGATTGCCCTAACACCCGGTGAGGGGGGGGGATTCGAGGAGCAGCTTGTTAAGGATCCTTACGAAATTGCCAAGATCATGGCAGACAAAAATGATATGCGCAACGCCAAGTGCTACAAAGCTGAAGATAAGAAGATGATTGGCGATGCTGTCGGAAAAATCGACGGGAACTTTACAACGTTAAATATGATGGTGAACGACCTTGTGCGGGAGTGGCATCTGCAAATGGCGCGACAAGCAGTCGACAAAGCACGACAGCGACAGAATGAGGAGGGTCTAGCGGATATTCTTCGGGGTGCGGGGGTTCTTTTCCAAAGCCAAAGTTTATTGGATGAGGCCCTGGCGTACTACGAGGAAGCGCTGTCGATTTACAAGGAAAGTCCCAGCAACCGGTATCCCTCAGTGGCGACCACGCTTGACAACATCGCCGGTGTGTATGACTCACAAGGCCGCTACGAGGAGGCCTTGGCGTACTACGAGGAAGAATTGTCTATCAGCAAGGAAAGTCTTGGCGACCGGCATC
This sequence comes from Schizochytrium sp. CCTCC M209059, assembly GCA_000818945.1. Taxonomy (NCBI): domain Eukaryota; class Bigyra; order Thraustochytrida; family Thraustochytriidae; genus Schizochytrium; species Schizochytrium sp. CCTCC M209059. The sequence goes on from KN805449.1 coordinate 62,544, forward strand.
CCGATGTGGCGGCCACGCTCAACGACATCGCCAGCGTGTATAAAGCACAAGGCCGCTACGAGGAGGCCTTGGCGTACTACGAGGAAGATCTATCCATCAGCAAGGAAAGTCTTGGCGACCGGCATCCCTCAGTGGCGACCATGCTTGACAACATCGCCGGTGTGTATTACTCACAAGGCCGCTACGAGGAGGCCTTGGCGTACTCCGAGGAAGCGCTGTCCATCAGCAAGGAAAGTCTCGGTGACCGACATCCCGATGTGGCCAGCGCGCTCAACAACATCGCCGGCGTGTATTATTTACAAGGCCGCTACGAGGAGGCCTTGGCCTTCTACGAGGAAGCGCTGTCGATTCGCAAGGAAAGTCTCGGCGACCGGCATCCCGATGTGGCGACCACGCTCAATAACATCGCCGGCGTGTATGACTCACAAGGCCGCTACGAGGAGGCCTTGGCGTACTACGAGGAAGATTTATCCATCAGCAAGGAAAGCCTTGGCGACCGGCATCCCGATGTGGCTCTAATGCTCAACAACATCGCCGGCGTGTACTATTCACAAGGCCACTACAAGGAGGCCTTGGCGTACTACAAGGAAGAATTATCCATCACCAAGGAAAGTCTTGGCGACCGGCATCCCGATGTGGCGATCACGCTCAACGACATCGCCGGCGTGTATGACTCACAAGGCCGCTACGAGGAGGCCTTGGCGTACTACGAGGAAGAATTATCCATCACCAAGGAGAGTCTTGGCGACCGGCATCCCGATGTGGCTCAAATGCTCAACAACGTCGCCGGAGAGTATGACTCACAAGGCCGCTACGATGAGGCCTTGGCGTGCTACGAGGAAGCGCTGTCCATTAAGAAGGAAAGTCTTGGCGACCGGCATCCCGATGTGGCGAGGACGTTCAACAACATCGCCGGCGTGTATGACTCACAAGGCCGCTACAAGAAGGCCTTGGCGTGCTACGAGGAAGCGCTGTCGATTTTCAAGGAATGTCTCGGCGACCAGCATCCCAAAGTGGCGACCATGCTCAACAACACGACAATCATGAGAGAGAGAATACAAGTGAGCACGAAGAGACTATTGCCGCTGCAGAAGCTCGCGTGCTTTTGGGGCAAAACAAAAACGTAAAATCAGACAATAAAATTTGACAGTTAAGATGGTCTTCACTGATAGCGATAACACCATTCGCTAGTCCGGTTCTACGCCACCCCAACATACTTTTCGACAATCTAATCGCTTCGACCGCCCACATCGTTGTTTTCATTGGTGAAAAGAAATTCGTGTGTTCGGTTGTCCGCGTCAAAAATAAGTGGGGAGCAACGAAGCACAGCCTGACCTTCTGATGTTTTGGTGTGTCGGTGCGAGGGTCACTACAAGGCCCTTTAGTCCTCTGATACAAACCTTGCAAGATGCTCGAGACCTTGCTGCGTGCACTTGCCGCCTGCGATGTTGCAGGCGAAGCGCATGGCCTCGTGCAGCGTCTGTCCGCGCAGCAGTCCTACGACAAGACTCCCGTTAAAGACGTCGCCAGCACCCACAGAGTCGAGAATCGGCTTATCCAGTGTCGCTGCCGGCGCGTAAATGATTTCCGGCCCAGGTTCTGCCTCGTCTCTCGTCACATTTTCACCAAAGGCAATACCAAAGGCTCCTTCCTCACCCCATGGCAGAACAATCTTTGCATGGAGCTTTATTCCTAGAGTTTGGCGCTGCGACCACAAGTTTATTAGAAATTCTCGTGCGTGAGCGAAACCTTGCGCCTTGACAAAGTCCTTGCCAATCATCACCACATTGCAATACCGCAGCAAAGTCAGCATGTCAAAGGGAGGACGCGGCTTTTCGATCTCAAGTGAGATTGTGCATCCTGCATGAACTGACGCCTTGAGCATTTCTTCCAAGTCTGGCCCAGATCGACCTTCAAAGTGGACCCAGGTGTATGTGCTCAGATCAACGTTCCCTGTCATGTCCGCGCAAGTCAGTTCAGGGATGTTACGATAGTGAATAATTGTGCGAGAGCCTGTCAAGCGCGACTGCAAAATGTAAGAGGTTGGCATCTGCACCGTCCCCTTCCATTCCTTGATGAGCACAGGTACCTGTGTCACGTTGAATCTGCACAGCTCGTCGCCTACAAATGCAACATTGGGATCGGATTCTCTCGGTGCACTTGCAAACATGAGTGAGGACTTGGCGCCGTCAAATTGACTCAGTGTACAGAGCATGTTTGCTCCGTTGCCACCGAGACGCCGGATTCGCCCGAGGCTTCGCTGTTCAGAGTCCTCGGCAGGAAAGCTGGCCAACTCATCGACGATATCTACACATGCGATCCCAACGCAGAGAACATTTTCCCAGGCGGCAATGCTGGATCGAGTCACGCGCTCCTGGAAGGGGCCTCGGACGAGCGCGAGCTCCGGGCGAGTATCACCATTGCTCGCAGGTTCAACAGGAGTCGACATAGATCCAGTATTCTATCGCCCCCCGTGCTTTGACACTGCAGTTTTTACTTGAATGTATGACGAGAGGACACGATCTCTTTTCTTGTTTGTTTATCAATCACGTCAGTCAGTCGCTCGCTTGCCTGCTTGCTTGCTCGCTTATGCTTTCTCGAAAAGGTCCCGCTACGGCCCGGTCCAAGCGAGACCTCAATCTCAACTTTGCTTCTCGCGTTGTAGCTGAGTTGTACCTTTTCCAGCAAGCGAGCGAAAAAGGTCTGCTAGTGCTTTTTGAGTGCGAAGCGTTGCGCCAAAGAGGTCTGCCTATCACGGTCTGCCTCTGTACGTGGCACTGCGCGATCGATCCCAAAGCTCTGCGTGCGCATGACCACCACCACCACCACCGAAGGCGATGACACTTATGCACCATCCACAAGGTCCAGCTTGATAAAAAGTGTAAAAAGTTTTTAGGCCTCGTACATTTTGGGTTGCTCAGAGAACCGTTGAAAATGTGCTCTAAGTCGAGTCAGGTTGCCAGTGCCGTGCCATACGAGGGTGTGGCGGCCTACATCATGATGATTCGATTCACTTTTCGACGTCCACTGGCATCCGCCCGCACGCTGGCACCGCGGACGGCGGCCGACGAAGCGGGGGCGATGGGGACAAGATGATTGACGAAGGGCTTCCCTTCTCTGGATAGCCGATGAACTGGAAGAAGTACTCTGCCGGAGCAAGTGCTGGCTGGTAATCAATCTTCCGTCAAGATGCGCGCCTCGGACCTGTCGATCAGCAGTAAGTTCAAGGAAGGATGACGAAGTGTGGTTAAGGGGTCGCTCATTGAGAAATGACGGTTTCGTGCTCCCCCTTGACGCAAAGAAGCAAAACGCCTGTCGAAGAAGCTGATACCTTGTGACCGGCATAGCTTTGCTTTGATCTTGCAAGCAACAGGCCACGTTGCTCTGCCGGCCAGACCCGACGGAGTGCCTTGGAGGCTTGGCGTTTCTTACCCAAAGTCAGTGAAAAGAAGCAAAAAGAGCTTTTTGTTGTTGCGTGAAGGAGCCTGGCTGGTCAAGGGCATATAACTCCACAAGTGTAGAAAAGTGAGGTGCTAGACTGGGTTCAGGTGAATCAACAAAGGGAGTAAGACGCCTCACGTTCTATATATCGTTGCCCGCATATGCTCAACGTACACAAGATTCTTTTGCATCTGCAGCGCAGCGACCTGCCGTGGCGCGCGCCACGACGACGCGCGCAAAGGCAGTTGCGATTTGCGCGCCAGCGCACGAAGGGCTATGCTCGAGGCGCAAGTAGCCCCATCGCAGGGAGGTCGGGTCGCCACGCCCAAGGAGAGCGTGCCTCGACAAGGATTGTCAGCGTCGCGCAGTAGTGCAGACGATCATGCTTCCGGTCGAGTATCAGCTTCCGCAGACAGCGGCCATGGACGCGCTGTCGCGCTCTCGGTGCCTGACGCGATTCGAAGAACGATTAACCGTATCGATGTAAGCAACTTATCACGCACGCGGTCCGGCAGCAATCTCAATGTCTCCTATGTCGCACTCTATGGCCCGAGGATTCCCCGCGCAAGACCAAAATGGCTTGAAGACTACCACTTTATGACGCTTTGCATGTCCATGGTGACTCTCGCACATGTCATCCTCGTCCCTGCAAAAATTGCTTTTATCGCTCCTCAGGCCAAAATCGACCTTGCGCCAGGATTTCTCGCAGGATGGATGCTCTTAGAGCTCCTCGTTCTCGACCTTCCAGCAATGATCGATTTATTCAATGCACGGCGGCAAATGACTTGTTTGAGCTTCTTCCGACGCGCACTTCGTGTTATCGGTGTCGTTCCCTTTGATATTGCGTGCTGGATTATCTTTGCGGTTGATGGTCGTCTTGCATTTCAGGTCTGGGCAAGGATGCGACTTCTCAAGCTGCTTCAGCTGGTCAGGGCTACAGAGTATTACGCTGTGTTAGACAGTCTCGGTCCTGCGGATGCAAGAGCAAGTCGACGTTGTATCTATCTTATTGGCGCCAGCTTTGCTGTCGCGCATGTGCTAGCTTGCGGCTGGCATCACCTCGCTGACACTGCGACGCTGCATTCATGCGAACACATCGGGCTGGATCACTATTATGGTAACGCGTCCCTTTCGAGTTCCTGGACACACTCCGACATCGCTAGCTGTCAGGTACGTGATTGCGTAGCCTGCATGTATGTTCGAAGCCTGTACTGGGCTGTGGCAACGATATCCACGGTCGGTTATGGCGATATTGTGCCGATACGCCCTTCGGAAACGGTCTTTGCCGTTTTCGCAGAGCTTCTCGGCATTGCTTTGTATGTACTTCTCCTTTCGAGTGTCACCTCGTTTGTGAGTAACAAGGACGCGGCTCGTCTTGCGTACAATCGCAAGGTCCACCAGCTGAGCAGATTCTGCCAAGCATATGGAATTGCAGACCAGTCGGGCGTCAAGGTTTTGCGTTATTTCGAGCTCATTTGGCAACAGTCGCAGGGATTTGAAGAGGATCTCTTGCTTGAGCAGCTTCCTCGAAAGCTGCGCGCCTCAGTGCTTTTTATGCTCCACGGCGATATTATTGTAAACGACCCTGCATTTGAAAATTCCGACCTCAACATGGTCCGGGCGCTTCTGCAGGACGCCAACATAATCACATTCATGGCCGAAGAGCACATTTTTCACAGTGGACAGACCGCTCTCGCCTTCTATGGCATCTGCAAGGGGTCCATTTCCATGGTGTATGAGGACGTGACCCACGCAGAGCGTATTTCACTCGAGGCAAACACGGGCGTTCTGCTAGGGCATGCTGAGGCCATTGCACAGAAACCCTACTTGGTGTCTGCTGTTGTCAAGAGCAGTGGTCTCTCCGAAATCTTTTGCATCGACAAGACGACGTTCCAGTCCGTCGCCCAGTGCTTTCTCTCTCTTGAAGATATTCGAGAAAGATGTGAGCAGTCGCTTGAGTCAGGAGACTGGATGAGACCGTACAGGCTCCGGTCGAAAGAGCGACTTCAGCCAGAAGACGTGGACAAAATTCGCGCTCGTATGGAGTTTGAAGCCAAAAAGGCAAATTACAATACAGGGGGCGTCATCAAGGAAAATGAGGCGCTTCGTGTTGATACTACGTCGTACTCGCTTCCAGGGGTAGGAGCCACTCTCTCGTCATTCAGAATTGGACGCGCCCAGGTGACATCGAGGCTGCGAAGTCCCAACAGCGCTGCGAGCTCAGGAAGTGTCAGACGAGAGTTTCCCGTGCAAAAGCATCGGAGCCGGTCGGCTTCGGTTGCCGTCGACGCCATTGTGACCGAGGCCCTCGTGCAAAAGCTGGGAAGCTTTGGCCAAGCAGCCAACGCCGTAGCGTCTCGCTCCATTTCCGCCCTCGTGTGGGCCTGCATGCGCCTCGTCGTAGCTACAGGCTACTTGGTTATGGTGCCGCTCGCCATTGGCCTGCATCCCTGGAAGGAAGAATTGGCGCGTCAGCGAGCGATAATTGTCATGGCTTACGCGCTTGACATATTCTGTGCCACCGACTTCGCCGCACGCATCTATCGGCGCTACGAGCTTCGAGAGTTGCTCTCTGCTGAAGCCAAGCGCAAGTTCTTTCGACGCACCATGTTTGATCTTCTTTCTCTTGCGCCTCTTGACGTTGTGCTGCTGCTCATATCCACGGAGCCAGACTGGACACTGTGGGCCACGCTGCGTATTGTCAGATGTCTGTGTATCACGCGCATTCCCACGTACTCTCGCAAATGTTCCGCGGCTTTAGAACGACGTGGTATTCGCATCGACGCATCCCGGCGGAGTTCTGCGGAGCTTGCCATTTTTAGTGCTATCTCAAGCATATGGCTAGCATCATTGTGGGCGCTATTCGCAAATGAGGACCTCGAGGCGCTGGGACTAGGAGCGTGGGCGTCTCCTTTGCGCGATGATACCCACATGGAGCAGAGCATCTACTGGGCCATCATGACGCTAACCACCGTTGGCTATGGAGACGTTGCCGCAATTACGACGGCAGAGAGTCTCTTTGCAGTTGTTGCCATTTTCTTCGCTTCACTGGGTCTTTACCCTGTGATTGTGGCCAATATCTCAGTCATGCAAGGAGAACCGTCGGAGTCTGGCAGAATCTGCAAGCGCGCTCTTAAAAATAAGCCTTCCAAGGATGTTCTCGTCGAGCGTACCAAGGCCTGCAAAATCCTTGGGACACAGGAAAACCTTGTTTCAGGAATACGAGCCTATTTGTCTCACGTGGAGGAGCAAGACTTTGATCCTCAGGACTTCTTTGCGGAGATGCCGCTTTGGCTTGCGAAAAAGGTCGCGTACGAGCTCTACGGGCCTCTTCTCCGTGGCAACGCTCGCTGCGATGAAGGTTCGGGCGGTCGAGGTCATGCCCGCGTGATGCCAATGGGCCATTCACTGCAAAAGACGGCACCTGGAAACAAACTCTTCAAGGGAACGAGCTCAGCGTTCCTTTCCGAAGTCTGCATGCACTTGCGCGTTGAGCTGGGCATCGCGCATTCCTCACTTATTACCATTGGTCAGGAAGCCACGCATGCCTACTTTCTTCTCGATGGCCTGGTCCAGGCAACTGAGAAAGGTCTCAAGGGCTTCGGAGGACCGGGGTCGTACTTTGGATTCGAGGACATCGTCTGTGATACCCCATACACGTCCTCTGTGCAGGTCCTGGAGCAATCGATGTTTCTCTGCATCTCAGCTGCTGACTTTTCTCGCGCATTAGAGCTTTTTCCGGAAGACGCCTTACTTATTCAGTCTGGCTGCAATCCACTTCGCAGAAGGGGAAGCGATGTGGTACGTGGTCTGAGCACGCAGTCGTCGGGCTCAAACGTGACAAATATGACGAATATCACCACAGGATCACCGGGGCCGCGCCGTAAAAGCAAGCAGGGCCAAGAAGCACCCCCGATGGCCGTGGGAACGCAACACAGACGCTGCAGCGAGGCCAACGTCACCTTTCATGCAAGCCTTTTCGCTCACATTAACAAGCGCAAATACGTCATTCTGCCGCTCACCCCGCTGCGCCGGGCACTCGACACGCTTTCAACGTGCGTGGCTCTTACAATTCACCTACTCATTGCACTCGGACTCGGGCTTGTCGCAAACAGCGCGTGCACGCTGAGCACAGACGGCTGGATCAAGGTCATTCTCGTTCTCAACGCGATTGGAGACGCCTTTTCGATCCTGCAAATGGGCTTGCAAGGATTCTTTTACGCAGAACGCGAGAAAGGCGCCCTTATTGTCGACGCCAGACGCCTGTGCGCGAGATACGTACAGAGCAAGGCCATGATTGTGGATGCAGTCGCCTCCTTTCCCGTAGACTGGATGTACCTTGCTGCCGCAGGCAGCTCGGGCAACTTGCACATAGCGCTGGCCCTTCGTCTCTTCAAACTCGTACGCATCTTTGAGCTTCGAGTCCATCTTGATCGGCTCCGCCAGGTCATGGACAGGTTGCAGATTAAGCAGTCGCACGCAGAGCTCCTTCGGGTTTTGCTGGTGCTCATGATCTTTGCGCACTGGCTTGCTTGCATTTGGGTTCGCTTTGCAAACGTTGACCCCGCCAACAGCTGGGCTGTGGGCGATTGCACTCTTTCCGGAACGTGCTTCGGAGACATGTCTGCGAGTTCCAGCACATCGTGCGTTCGATTTGAGCCGAGCTCGCTGTACTTGCGGGGTTTGTATTGGGTTCTCGTGACCCTGAACACTGTTGGATTTGGCGACGTGGTTGCGCGCTCCGACAAAGAAACTGTCTTTGTGATTCTCGTTATGATTCTGGGCGCAGCCATGTACGCTTTGCTCATCGCTATTCTGGCGAGTATCGTTGCGAACCTCGATCAGACCGCAACGACGCATAAGCGTTGGCGCGAGGAACTTCAGCGTCTCGTGGCGGCCCGTGAGCTCCCTCAATACCTTCGCGACAAAATTTTGTCGTATGCGGACCAAATGTGGCGTTCTCAGCGTGGGGGCAGTCTCGAGGAGGTTGTTCACTTCATCCCTCGTAATTTGCAAACGGAGCTCCTCAGGAGCATGGACGACGGCCAGCTTGCCAAAGTGTCGCTCTTCCAGGGTGTACAACCTGTCCTCGTCGATTCGCTCATCTCGCGCTTGACACCCACGACCTGTGCCCCAGGAGACTTCATCTTTCGTGCCGGCCAGCCTTCTTCCGCAATGTACGTTCTGAGCGCGGGCGACGTTTCCGTTCTTGCCGAGGACGGCGTCACGACAGTCGACAAGTACTCGGGTAAAGGTGTCTTCGGCTTTGATGAATTTTTTGAGCAGTTAGTCATGAATACGTCTCTCGTGGCGCAAACGTTTTGCACTGTGCTTGTGCTGCGACAGGATGATTTTCTCGAGGCCCTCGACAAGTTTCCTGGCGCTGAGACGGCGATAATGGAAAACGTCGAGCTGCTCAAGGCGACGTCTGCTACGTTGAAACTGGCCAACAACCTGAAAAACCGCAAGGTGACAAAGATGATGACGACTGATATCGCAGGTCTGCACAAGAGCCGCACGAGGCAACCTGTACAACCTGACGTGCCCTGGCGCGTCGTCTGGGAGTACGCTGTGCTTGCGATGACACTTTACGTAGCCTTCACCGTGCCCTTTCGCGTGGGGATACTCGCATCCGCAAAGCAGTACGAAATGTCTGGCGCTTTGCTTGCATGGGCCGTGACAGAAACAGTTTTGGTCAACAGCATGTGCGCCTTGGACATGTACTTGCACGCGCGCCGCTTTGCTTTTTTCAAGGAAGGCTCGATTGTCAGCGAGGCTGAAGAGCTCTGGCCATACTACCGAGCCACCTGGTTCATGACAGATCTTGTTGCACTGATTCCCTGTGACATTATCATTGTCGTAGTCACGTTCACAACCTCTTTCTCTCAGGAGAGCGGCGTAAACCTTTTCCAAGTTTGGAGTATGGGTCGACTTTTAACTCTGGCGCGACTTCGTCGCGTGAGCGGATACTATTATCCTCTTGTTGACTTTCACCTCCATGCCATCAAGGTCAAGATGAGCGCTGCCGTGATGCGCATCATCTTCAAGGTGATCAGTTTGCTTCTTGTGGCGCACTGGGTGGCGTGTGCATGGTACTTTCTCGCGTACTGCGAAGGGCTGCCAACATCCTGGGCGCATTTGGAAGAAGGTCAACTCGACCAAAGCCTTGTCGAGATCACGCCGGGTCATGCTTATCTACGTTCACTCTACTGGTCCGTTACCCTGCTAACGACAATTGGGTACGGCGATATTGTGCCCAAGACCATGTTAGAAACGCTCTTTGCGGTCGCCGTCCTTCTTGTCAGCTTATATATGTACGTCGATATCGTTGCAAATGTGACGACTGTCATCTCGAATCTCGACTCTGCCGCTGCACGGCAAAAAACAATTCGCGAAGCTGTCCGACGCAATCTTCATGACAAGAATACTCCACCTGCGATTATGCATACCGTGAATGAGTTCCTTGACTCGCAAACCTTGCTCGCGCGCTTCGGCATCTCGGAGCCCGATCTTATGCACAGCTTACCCGACGCCATACAGCGCGAAATCCGAGGCTACATGCACGGTGCAAAGCTAAGTCAAACGCCATGCTTCCTCGGACTTCCCAATGCCGTTATTCTGGAGATTGCGGCTGGAATGAGACATCGCACATTGGTGACAGGCGATACGCTCGGTTGCGAGGGTTCGGTGGCAATCGAACTCGCCTTGCACGTCTCGGGCAAAATGCAATATGTTGCTCTACAGCTGTCTTCAAGTGAACTTCCTGACATTCTTCGCGCTAATGACCGCATGGTGGTACGCCAGAATAACGAAAGGGACGTTGCGCGTCAGAGCTCGCCGCCCGTGGGTCTTGCAGCACACCCCGCCTGGGCGCCACAGAGTGGACACGAACTTGACGGCGAGCGCCCTTCAGGACTTAATTCAATTCCTTCGGAAATTGGCCATGTTGATGGCATGCACGACGACATGATGATCTTGGGTCAGTGCCTTTGCAAGGAAATCCGAACGAATGACCTGGTTGGGATTGAAATTCTTGTGGATCAAGCCATGACAGCCACGCCAGTTGCACTCACGATATGCGAGGTGTATGTTGTGGCGTTTGCCAAGCTCGATGACATTCTGCAGCGTCTTTCCGTGGAGGTGCGCGAGCAGGTCCGAGACCAAGCTTTAAAACAAGTCGCACGAATCGAAAGCCGAGAAGGCTTCCAACCCTTTAGTCCAGCTGAAATTTAATGTCTGTTCAATTTCTTTGCATTTGACAACGCTCTTCAAGCCACCGAGTGAATGGAGAGATTTCTCGTGGTCCGTACGCCTCTTTTGAAAGTTGTGCTGCCACCCTGTACAATTTGTTCAGCCTTGCAGAGTTCATAAACGTAAGGCCCTCAAGCACTTGAGCAAGCTGCACGCGAAGGTCAACGCGAGCGTCTATCGCGCGTGGTGCGGTCACATCGATCCCCTCGATAACGGCAAACCACAGCTCCGCAACGAGTTCAATTTGGAACGCAGCACTTGTTGAATGGTCGCTCTCTTTCGAAGGTGTTGGTGTTGGTGTTGGCTCTGACTGAGATTGTAGGCCTCGTGGTGGTGAAGTTCCAGACATGGCGGTGCTCACAGATAGTTCAGGTCTCTGCCGAATGGTCGAGCCACTTTGCAGTTGCTCGCCATGCCCTGACGAAGCATTCGTTATAGTGGTCTGAGCACCCGCAAGTTCCATGGCCAGGGCTTTGGCGATACGAAAGTAAGTCTCGACAATGAGAAAGTGTTCCTTACGAATGAAACACTCGCGTAACAGGTCATCGGCGTCACTGAGCGTGAGCGGAGCGCGAGACCGCAGCGCTTGCTCTTGTAAAATACAACGCGCCCATTCCTTCTCGGAAAGAGTCCGCTTACATGCAATGCAGCGCCAGCTTTCAGGGCGCGATCCTGAGCCAAGGGGACATATCGCGTGGTATAATGGCGCAGAGGCAGCCGTGAATCCCTCCTTTACAGCGTCAAGGACTTTTTGCCCTGCTACTTCCGAGTCGCTGTTCTCGACTTCGGCAAGGTCGACGCGGAGCCGACCTGTTTCGGCAGGACACACAAAGGCACGGCAGCGATCTGGCTGCGTGGTGCATAGCCTGCAGCGACAATCGATTCCGAATGCATCCCGAAGCGCATGTGCGCGATCACGAGCAGGGCGAAGTCCTGCATTTCCACAAAAATCGAGGCAAATGGCCTGGCCCGCAGCAATTGGCTCCAGCGCGACGAGCGCGAGTGATTTTCCCTGCATGCTTTGCGCGGCATTCGGTGAGCAACTATGGCGACAAAAGTTGCTGAGTCCAAAAACCCCAAATCGCTTTCCCTGTGACTCGAATCCACCCCCCGGTGGAACGCGCTCTTGAATCTCAAACTGCGCGAGCACATGCAAGAGCCCAGCAAGCTCGTCCTTGTTACATAAACTCGAGGGGAGAGCGCGACGAACGAGTCCGTGCTCCAGAAGTTTTTGTGCGTCTGCGCGACGAGGCAACGGGTCGCCCATGGCCGCCACGAGGCTCTGGATAGCCTTTTGGCGGCGCATCGCATTTTCTGTGTTTTTGTCAAGGAGGGAGGCTATCGTATTCAGGAGGAGCTCCGCTAAGTTACAAGATGTCGTAGAACTCGACAGAGAGTCTTTGATATCACTCAGCAAACAATCAGAGTGCTCACTAACGGGCGAAGGGTATGCGCAACGCAGCTCTGAGCAGCGCGCTGGACTGTGCTCGTTTGATCCGCACCATTTGCAGCGACCTTCGCCAACATGCGTTACAGCATAGGCCAGCGGTTCGTGGTCCAGGAGCAAGACTTCGCCAGCCTTGCATGCTCGTAGTGCCACAAGGCAGATCTTTTCCCATCCATGTCTTCGCGGCGGTGTTGTGCCTCTCGAAATGGCATCTGTGCTCGAGTCTGTTGCATCGAGCTTCACCTTCATCACAGCCCTTGTCGCCGAATCTGCTGTCGCTTGCTCCATCATCCTTTTGTCGAGGGTGCGGCTGGATAAATCGGCACCGCAAGCAGCACTGGCAGGGGCAATTGGGGATGGTTCAGCTCAGAGAAAACGCGCCCTCACCCAAGTGGGATTATGAAGAGAACAGTTCTTTTTTACACGAGCCCGCCGCCACCTTTTTCAGACAACGAGGTGAAGACCCCGAGCTCCTTTTCGCTCCTCTTTCGTCCTTCTGCTCAACCTCGCACAAGAACTGCGACGCTGTCTCGACGACCGGATCCGAGCATTCCCTTCGCCCAGCCCTTTCTTCGCCAAAAGCCCAGACGAGCACGACGAGAGCTTTCACTCCCGGTCCTTTACTGCGCCGCTCTCGCGCACGGTCGTTCTGCACAGGTTTGGTCGCGCACGTGATCGATCGGTCGACCACCCACACCGAGCAAGGGCCAGCCGTCCCGTCTTCGCCGCTTGCGAACGAGCTAGCTCTGCGCGCTCTCCCCGCGTCGCGCGGCAGAGGGCTCGGGGTCTGGCAGGCAGGCAGGCAGGCAGGCAGGCAGGCAGGCAGGCGGAGCGGCCTCGGCCTCGGCCGCCTGCGCCGTCTCGTCTCGCGCTGCGACCTGGGTGAAGCGGCTTTGCTTTGCTCTGCTCTGCTCTGCTTTGCTCTGCGCTGCTTTCTGCGACTTTTTTTGCCACATTTCAATGCCTGTCGCCGTGCGCCTGCGAGGCCAAACCTCGAAGCCCTGAGGCCCGGACCCGCTCCGGAGCTCGTCGCGCGGGGCGCCCTCGGGCTCCGCGGCAGCAGCCTCGCGCGGGCCGGCCCGCGCGGGCGCAGAACGGGGCGAGGCGAGACGAGCGGCCGCGGGATACTTAGTAACTAGACGGGGCAGACGACTTTTGGCTTGCAAATCAATCTCTCTCTCTCTCACCAGCGCTCGACGAGGAGGCGAAAAGGGCAAGGAGGATGCTGTCGGGGCTGGTGAAAAAGCTCGTCAACAGGTTTCTGAACGAGTACGTGGAAGGCGAATTCGATGTCGGGATCAGCTTGTTTGGGAAACATGCCCTTGATCTCGAGCATCTCGAGGTCAAGTCCAGCACGCTCAACGACATGATCTTCAGAGAGGGCATACCGCTCAGACTCGAAAGAGTTTACGTGGGCCACGTTCTCGTAGACATTCCCTTTTCGCACCTTGGATCGAGGCCCGTCAAGGTGAGCATCAAAAACGTCCTCGTTGTGGCAAATATGCATCTTGAAGCCGCATGGAATGAGACGATGGCTCGGGACGATCTCAAGGCTGCCGTCAAAGCCGCTATTGTGGCTCTTCTCGAGACGATGCACCCCGAGTCAGAAGTGACTAGACTCTCTGAGAACCCGGGATTATACTTTTCAAGCGAAGGCATGTTGAATCGTACAATTACGAGAATTGTCGATAACCTCGAGGTCTCTCTGGAGAATATCAGTGTTCGCGTCGAGACGCCTTGTATCCACGACCAGGATCTCTCGCTCAACGCCTCGGACGCCGTTTCGGAAGGACTATACCATGGTGGCTTGGTGCAGCACTGGGATCTTCGTTTGCAAGACGTGTCGGCATTAGACCTCACAATTGCAAACGCACAAGTTTTTACAACGGACGAGAACTGGGATCGACACTTTGATGACGATTGCGATTACATTGTCTTCAAGGTGTTGAGAATTGTTGCGCTGGAAGCCACTTTTGCCCATAGGGATCGGGCGATGCGGCGCGTGAGCGACGAAGCCCGACCTGCGGGAGCCAAGGAGCTCTCTGTCAAGGCCTACTATGAACACTACCTACGACACCGCGCACGATCTGGTGGTGTGCGGCCGATGCTAAGTCCTCTGAACATGGAGATGCGAGTCAAGCTAAACACGGCGTTTTCCGTGGGAGCTGGCGAGCCGCATCGCGCGGACGCACAAATTAAGCTGACACCCATCGTGCTTGCCATTGGAGAGGACGAGCTCGTTTTCCTCATGCAGATTCTCTCGCATCTCTCACGTCATAGCCAGTGGCTTGAGCGTATAGAGGCACGCGAGCGGCGCAAGAGCGAAGCTTGGATGGCGGAGCGGAGGAAAACCCATTCCTCTGAACCGGAAGAGGAGTACCATGCCCTGTGCAACAGGAGAGCACGTATCCTGACCCGGATCACAGACGCGACAGAGCGAAAGCAGCGCTTCGAGGCACTTTTGAAGGATCAGGACCTCGTTGACCTGGAAGCTCATCTTCCTCTGGACGTCCTCAAGCACGCGATTGAGATGGCTGGTAGAGATGCTCAGGAAACGCGGGACTTTAAGTTGCAGCCCTTCCATTCCCAAGACTCGACGCTGAGCGAAGGTGAGCCCGTAGAGGCAATGCAACACTCGCCGCGAAGCCGCGCTTCGAAAGCGCAGGAGGCAGTCGTTTCTGGCACAGGATGGCAAAAGGAACTTGCGACAACACTCGAGTCGGAACTTGCCGGGGCGGAAACCTCTTATGGTCGTCTTGCCAAACCAGGATTGGACCCCGACGAGATTGAAATCACTTTCTCTGAGGGCAGCCTCGGACTGGTGCTTGACCATAACTTTCAAAATGACTCTGTGGTTGTTGCTTCGTGCATCGCCGGGTCTCCCGCGGCGCGCACCCGTCTCATTGAGCCGGGCATGGTCATTACGGCTATCGGAAACTACGACGTGACGGACCTCTCAGTGGAAGAAACACTTACCAAGCTCCGTCGTGGGAGGCGGCCTCTGCGAGTTCGCTTCAAAGGATCTGTCAATGCGGCTCGCGTCGCCGCAAATTACGTGCGAGGGAGTGTCGTAAACTTTGTTCGGGCCATTGTGGCTCTTGACGCTCTCGATGTCACTCTATTCGCGGGACCTGGCGAGCAGTCCTTGTGCGTAACACGTCTCATTGGGGTTGGATGCTCTCTCGATGCCAAGTCTGCAGGCGCTGCAGTGGGTCCGCTCGAACGCCTCGCGCACATTGTAGACTTGGACCTCGGACTCGGAATTTTGCACGCGGATGTAATCAGCGCTCTGCCGTCATCCGTCTCGAGCGAGGTATGGGGCCCCATTCATCTCATGAGTAGCGCGTGCGAGTTTGATCAGGATGGCATGCGGGAGCATCACGCCCTTGACGGTGCAATACCTCCTGCTTATAAACACGATATTGACTGGAACCCCTTTGGGCGTACGCACGAGACCTCTGTCGCTTCTCTTCTTGAGAATCCACGATGGGTCTTTTCCTGCTTTGCTACAGCGACGCTCTTGTGGAACCGTCGGAGGCTCCGCCTTGAGGGTTCAGGAGAGCGCGAAGAAGCCGAGGACGAGGCTTTGCCACGAGACTTTATTAGCCTGTACGAAGAGCTCGGCGACTTTGAAAAGTGGACTGCGCAGTCTACACGGACGTGGCAGGAACTCGTTCGGAGCGGCGAGGGTCTTGCAAGCATGGCGTCAGCCCAGGCAACGGCTGCCCACTGGAGTGCAGTCGCAACCGAGGACCTACCTCCATTGCTGGAGTACAATCTACGTTTTCAACGTCTCGCCAATGCGCTCGCTCTCTGTCGGGAGCGCCCCTTTCTGAATGTGGAACTCTCGCTCGTCCTCCCAGATCGGTCCTTGGAGGTGACTTCCCTGGGCGAGGATGACACTGGCAACGACGTCGACAACAGCGACACTGTCGGAAATTTCGACGGAGCGTCCGATATGGAGTCGACTCGAAAGAGATCTTCTCCCGCGGCGAAATCCGAAGTTCCCATCACGATGGTCATCTTTCGAGGGTCTATCAGCGACATTGAAGTGTGCATGCAAGATACTGTGCTAGCCAAACTTGGCGAATTTTCGAGCTCGCTGAGTGCGCGCATTGCCCCTTTTCAGGGCCACGAGGTGCCCACCGAGACGCCACCACCCCCGGACTTTGGCGACCTGAGCTCATTGTCATGGGTGCGCTACGAGGTCGCCGTGCAGACTGGCATTCTGCGTGCGATTCTGCCCGATGCTGCCATGGTTGAATCAAAGTCGTTACTTCGCGCAATGGTCGTCGTTGGACCTATCGGCATTTACCCTCGCAATGAGCTTCCCGAAGAAGCGGCGACGGCTCTCGACTATCTCCGACCTCATAAAAAGGTCCTTGACAGTATCTTTCTGCGTGTAGATCGCATTCGCGCAGTCGTAGTCTGTCGCGGTAACGCATTGGCCTCGAAAACGGATGGTGAACACTCGACGTCAGCGCCAATAGATCCCCAAGACCAGGACGCAACGATGTTGTTACAATACAAGACGCCAATGTCGATGAAGGACGCGCTTCAACGCCCGTCCCTCTTGCCGCGGCCGATCGCTGAACGAGATTCTGAGAGCGAAGTTGAGGGCGATGTTAGATTCTTTGACGCTCAGCAATCCGTACGGTCCGACCTGGGCGGCCGTATCAATGAAGGTTCCGCTTCGGCATCCTCTGACGCTGATGAAGACACTCAATTTCAAGATGCATTTTCTCAAGCAGATGATGACGATGACGATGCGAATGATGATGGTGCCTCAGACACCTTGCGGCGACAGGTTAGCTGGGCGAGACGCCGGTCCTCGTCATCTGTCGGGGCGGTGACAGGCGGCGATGGCGCCGACCCAATCGACGAAGCTGCTGAACAGACGATGGATGGACCAAGCAGCGTCAGTTTGCTTGAAATGTACTTGAATATTTTGCGCGTGTCGTTTCGGGGAGCCCCATATGGCCTGCAGCCAGTCGAAGTGGGTTTGGTTCTGGGAGATCTCAATCTTCTTGTGACAGAGTCGCACGTGACGCTTTTGCTCGACCTCATCGACGTGTTGCAAAAGACGATGCAAAACATGGACGACTCTCAAGACATGTTGCCGAAAGACGCCGCATGGCGTCCTGGTGATCGTGCTTCGATCGACTCTCACTCCGTTGGAGCTGCCATTGACGCGGACGCTGCCGCCGAGGATACATTGGATGCGATCATTGACAACTTTGGCGGGGCCAGAGATATTGTTAGCGCCATGGGCTTCATGCAGCAAGGGCTAACGCAGGCCGTGGAGCATGCACTTGGTGTAGAAAGCGAAGTCTATGGCGCAGACGACTTCGTGCTCCGCCCTCAGGAGGCGACCGGGGTATTTGAACGTATGTGCGACGTGCTCGGCCCAGTGCTCGCTCGTGAGCTTAACAGTAAGGTTGCACCTCCCTGGGTGGCAGCTGTGGGCCCAAAAGAAGCCGTCTTGCGGACTGTCGCCTTTTTCTATGGGGATCTTTGGGTGCAGTCTGAGCGCCTCAAGGGTACCTTTGGGAGCCCCGAGGCTTCTGGCGGAGCTCGAACGAGCGTTCGGTCTCCGATAGCAAAGGGCAAGAGAACATCAGCCGGAGACCGTCGCTCGCGCTCGGGTCCGCGAACACAGTCAAGGACACTGTCCCACGCCACTGACGCGCATAGTCGCAGCGGGCATCTCACGAGAGCGCATGACGCAAAGTGTGCGGTCGCGACGCCGCCTGCCAGCTCGTGGGTGACGCTTCGTCTGGATCTCCATGTGACAAATGTCCGTGCTGACCTCTTTACCACCTTTCAGCTCTCGTTCAGCTCGATTGACGTGCATTGTGCGACGAGCACCTCGAACAGCTTGGCGCGGGTTGGTGTGCACGTCGGCGCGGTCACGATGGTGAACTTTCGGAGTCGTGACGGCGAGAATCCAATGGTGATTCAACCGACGGGCGAGGAGACGGACGCTGCACGCTCGGAGCGCATGTACTGCCTTTCCTTTTACATTGTACTGATTTCAGACAGTTTGCAGCAAGCTTTGCGTCAATCAGATGCAGAGAACGGCCTTCTTCCAGCCGCTGATGCCAGCGACTCGGACGCGGAGACAAGCTCGTCTGATGGAGACTCGGAGGATGAAATGCATACCGAGGGCTTAGGAGACGCTTCGGATGAAGGCGGGGAAGACTATATGCGGGGTCGGCGCACGTCATCGGACTCGACTCACGAAGGTGTCGGGGCCATGTCGACCTCTGGATCAAGCGATGACGGTGGCGAAGACGATGACAAGAGTCTACGGGCGTTGCGCAAGAGGCTCGAGGAGGCCTCCGACGGTCCAGCAGTCGTCGAAAAGGCTATTGCGCGCATTCATCGGCAAACCTTCAAGAGTCCGAAGAAGGAAGTAGAATCTTTGCAAAGTGCACTCGACATGGCCCAACGCGCACGCGCGCGTGTGCGTCGGCAGGAAGAGCAAGTGATTCGTTCACGCGAGGCGAGTGGAACGCGATTCCGGTCGACACTCGCACAACGTGGGTGCGGGGCCCTTCTCTGGGAAGCGCAGACCTCACGTAAATCTCTCTCCGATACTGGACGCTCGCTGGGACGCGTCCTTCGCCAGCGTCAGCGTACGCTGGCGAGGATGGCCGACGATGAGAACTTGGAAGCGCCTCGTGCACACGACAATCGGCGATCTTTGCAAGCGCTGCACAGGTCGCAGCTTGGCTTATCGCGATCAAAAACGCATCATTTGGACTCCGATCGGCATGAGAGCCGCAGGCACGCTCGCAGTCGAAGCCGGAGCCGCAGCGTGGGCCGCGGCCGAGAACGCAGCGAGACAGTGGACGCCTCGACGCTCAATGTACTTGATGACGAGGCAGCAACGACGCTTTATAGTTGTGTGAAGCAAATCGCAAAGCTTGTAGGACCCACTACGACGCTCGAACGCGAGACGAGTATTCCAGCCGTGTCTGTCACACTCGTTTTACGAGACCTCGTCGTGGAGATATCTGAGCGGCTTGCGCTCACGGGGCTCGAACTTCTCGACACTGTCCAAAAAGCTGTTGCCGGATCAAGTCCATCTAAAGCATCGGTGCAATCGGGACAAAGTGGGTCCATGCATCAGACAGAGGAAGAGAGACCCGGGGATCCTACCGTGTTGAGCGGCGTCGAATTCTCGACGGAGATGCAGGGAGTCATTATTCGGGTTAAAACAAGTCGTGACCGGCCTTTTGGCCCGGCGTCCGGAGGAAAAGACGATGGTCAGAAGCGTATTAAGTCTGCAGATTCGCGACGTGGCTCGCATGTGGGTAGCGTCACTGAAGGGTCTTCGCTTATGGGCGACTTGACCACCCTCGACGTCCCTAGCGCGATGTCGGGCGCAGAGCTCGCGCGTCAGTCCTTCAACGACATCTTTGTTGACATAGGACTGAATGTCGCCTTGGTGTACGTTGCACACCAGTGTGTGGAGGAATGCGAGCTCAAGATGTCGCGAACTACGATCTCAATTACGTATGACCGTACAACGACGCTGCTGAGACGGCGCCAGCAGCGTCGTTGGTCGCGGCAGGCCGTTTCGCCGTCTGTGACCGTCACTCACGCAGTACTCAAACCCTGGGACGCATCTTTGGAGTACGTCCTCCGGCGAGACACGAACAAGCCACGGGAGATTACTCGTCTCGTATCCGGCTCGATGGGGAACCTCCAGCTCTCGCTTTGGACGACAGATGTCAGTGTACTCACACAAGCCGGGAGCGAGCTCGGAGAAATCGCCGAGTCGGTGGCTAGAGCTGCCGAGAAGGTCACGGGAGGGACCGGTGCACCCGAGGGTGAAAATGGCTGTTCGCAGGCAGAGCAGCAAAACCAAAAGCAAGTCGAAGCGATGAATACCGATGGAGGGACTATGCGTGCCACGATTCTCAAGGCGCAAGGCGTTTCTGTTCTTGCCATGGCCATGGACAAAGGCTTGGTGATCGCAGACGATCCATCTTACGGACGGCATCTCGAGGCCTGCGCTCAGGCAGCATGGTTTATGGAACGTAATGCAGAACTGTTCGCAAGTGTGCCTGTGGTCGTCCGCTGGCTGGACTCACTTGTGGTTGCTGTGGCACGGAATGGAGCGCATTTCTCTACCGAGACAATAGCCCTTTTACAAGGCGCGGATACGTCGAGGGACACGACTGAGCAATCGCCTCAGGGCTACAGTAGTGGGGGCCAGCCAAGCTCGCCTCCTCGAGGAATGGGTCGATTGTACGAGGGGAACAGCGTCCTCTCTCCCCTGATTGAAGACGACAAAGACATTATGGCGAGCGATACCGATGATAGCGAGAACCCCAGCGGGGCGCACTACATTGGCGACTCGAATCTGCTCGAGGTCTCAGATAGGCACGCGGAGCATCACGCAGCGATTGAGGCACGACAGATGGAACTGTTTGCACGTGAAGTGATGGATATCCTACACGATCGCATCAAGCTCAGTGTGAGTGGCATGGGCGTAGAGCTCGTCCAGGAAGTGCTCCGATCCGAAACTCGGGTGGAGACCTTTTTACCTGTGCTCCGGTTCGGCGCAGAAAAGATTGAGCTTCGGGGCGAGTCGTTCTCGCAGTTCTCCAAAGACTTTGTCTTAGCAACATACGTGGACATGGAGGCAAAGTTTTACAACCGTCGTATTGGTTCTTGGGAGTTTATCATGGAACCTTGGACACGCACCAAGGCGAGTGTGCTGGTCTCGGAGTCCGATCAGAACATTAGCGTCAATCTTGAGGCGCTCAATCGTTTGAATATTAATGTCTCCGAGGATCTCTTGGCGCTCTTGCTCAAGCTCCAATCAGATCTCGAGAGAGCGTCTTCCTCATTGAGTGAGGATCCTGTGACAAGGGCAGTGATGGACGAGCGAAATGAAGCGACGACTGCCAATGAAGGAAAGAGCGTTGCACTTTCAAAGGCCCCCTCGGTGACCGTATCAAAGCACGTGTCGACTGTGCAACGGACCTTGCGCTCGAGGCGACGACGGCGCATTCATCGGCAACGAAGCCGCAAGGGCGGACGCAAATCAAAGAAAACAGTAGCTCGGCGGGAGGCTCAACATTGGCTCATCAACAACACGGGTATCGAGCTTGTTCTGCACGATCTGTATCAAGTCGGCTACGACTATCGCGGAATCATCACGGTTTCATATCGGGACGGCTGGTACCTTCCCACACATGAGCGTTGGAACGAACGTCCTTTGATGCGAATCACGTTATTGCCATATCGGCGACGGGGCACCGTGGGAAGTCTTGGGAATGACGGGGGTGACGCGCGCGCGATTCCCGTTGGCTCATCCGAGCGTCACCCGGAGGATGACGACTTTGATGATTCTGCGAGCAGCGCCTTGGATTCAGACACAAGCGATACTCGGAGCGACACATCTCACGTTGTCCGACCGTATCAAGACGGCAACAAGTATGTGCTGCCGTACGAAGGTTCGCGCTCTGCGGAGGTTCCGCACTTGCTCGTGGAAGTGAAAGACGCGACAGGGGCGTACTACCAGACGTCAGTGGATCTTGTTCCGTACATACTTTTCCCCAACCAAGGGTCTGCAGAGTGGTTCCGGCTGCACTCGGACGGCGCCAAGCTCGACACGCCTCGGGGCGCGGAGCTGATGCTTTCGATCGAATTTGACCTGCACGAGGACTTGAACGCTGACCCCGAGTCGGCGCTACGCGAGGAGCACGGGGACCGTCAGGCGGCAATCGAGCCCTTTCGCATGGCTTCTGGAGCGATGGTTCCCATGAATTTCCAGGCTCTGCCAAAGAAGCACTGGTATAGGAACATTAATCGATACGAGATCAACAAGAGTATCTCCACCAAGCAATACACAAAGCTGCGTGCCGTGGCAGTCGACTTTTCGCGGGGTTTGGACTTTGCCAGTCCGCACAAACCTTTGTTGATGGTGTTTCCCGTCGACGAGGCCGGGGAAACCATGTTAACGACAAGGGCTGTATCCGACGCACGGGTCCCCGGTCAGCGCGAAGCCATCGGGGTTGCCAAACCCCCTTATGAAGGGCTGGACAGGGGAGGGCCAGTGGAGGAGCGAGAGGCCTCTGCGACGAGCATCGTGAGTCTTGGAAACGACATTGGACTTGGCGGCAAAGATGGTCTGTCTCTCTTTGGGAAGAAGTCCCGCAAAGAAACGAACAGTTCGGATGATCACATGCCAGCGGACGCAAGCTTTTCGTTCAATGTCTTTGCCGTAAGTGCTATGCGGGACCAAAAGCGACGCGTCATTTTCCTCGAGTCCCCCTTCAAGCTCATGAATGCCGTCGACCACACGCTTGAGGTGTTAATCTGCGAAAAGGGTACAATTGCAGAGCAGGAAAACCGCAAAGACGTATATCCAAGCCTGGAGCCCTTGTCTTTGGAGCATGCAGAGTACAAGACAAGCGGGCGACATCTCGCTCGTTACGGAATGGACGTGAACTGTCTTTTCGACCGACGTTCTTCGACAAAGTGGGTGGACGGTGGTCACCGCCTCAGCGAGCAGAGTGACGAGGTAGCCGAAGATGCTGAAATGCTGCAAGCGGTGAACGAAGAGGAAGGCGCGGGATTTGCCTTGGATTCCTATGTGGAGTGGACCTTTGCCCAGCCAGTGCAGATTTGTTTATACCGTCTGACCCCGGCGCTTGATACCGTGGTGCGCGATGCACACGCCACGCCCTTCGATAACGACAAGCAGGTTGATGCCTCAAGGCTTGGCCTGGATCCGGTGCAGTGGCGCGTCTATGGCAAGTTATTGCAACAGGAATCGTCAGCTTCAGATTCGAATCCGGATGACAATGAGGATGCTGGCCGCAACAAAGAAAAGGCGGCATCAACAAGCGCCGCAGCAAACGCAGCGATAGGGAGAGCTGTGACGGGGCAGGCTGGAGACCTCGAGCCCGCCGAGACGTCATGGATTTTGCTTGATGAGCGCAGCGGTATTGTATTCGACCGGGAAAGGCGCCCACGAGAGTACTTTCTCCCACAAGTAGGAAGCTTTCATTGCTATCGCATCGAGCTCTCGAGTGGGTGTACGTTCAGTGCAATGGAACGCCAAGGGGCCGCGAAGGCGCGACCCTATGAGGAAGAAATTGACCTCGCCCGAGCCTCGTGTGGGCCAAAGGACTCTATTCCTATCGCGCTCTCTTGCATCGAGCTGTTTCAAGAACGCTTGTTGGCGCGACGCACGCGCGTGCTCGTGGCCTCTGGCCTGGTGTCCCCCGGGGACGAATCAAATATGCTGGACTTTGACGACGAAGAGGCTTTGGAGGAGTCTCGGCACCGTTCGAGTGCGGAATGGACGTGCCCTACATGCGAAATCTCCAACGTGGGCGGTGATGCGACCTGCAAGCTGTGTGGCACGACGCGGCCGGAGGTGCGCGATGTGGTGCAGACGGATGTTTTCGCTCAAGACGTTGAGGACCCAGACACGGTGATGAGCGATCAGGCCGAGCAGGCCCGAAAACGACGGTCTCGCGCCATTGAAGACATGGCGAGGCGGAGCGCGCAAAGACACATGTCGACAACGACGGGATCACGGACATTTTCCAAGACGTCTGGGAACGATGCAGCCTTGGAGGATGATAATGCGTTTGCGAAAGCGATTGAACTCGACAAGATGTCGGGCAAGGTCGCTGTCGCGAGTGACGCCGGATCTGTTCGGGGAGGGACTCGGTTTCGAACCAGACGCGTACACCTGACGCTCGAGAGCCTCAGCGTGGAGAAACCGCGCAACACAAAAGAGCTTGGTAGAAATCTTCTGTACCGGCAGATTGGCCGCCGAGTCGCAAATCATTCGGAGCAAGACGATGCGCGAAGCAATTCGAGCGATGTCGATAGCCTGGACTCAGACACTCCTGGCTTCGTGTCGGGATCGTCGTCACCACTGCGACGACGATCCACATCGCTCGACTATGAGACCCTGGAGCTTAATATGGCAGCAGAGACGATTGTCCAGGTGGTCAAGTCGCAACGGCTGACGATGCGTCTCATTACGCCTCAGAGGGGTTCCAAGGCGGGGGGTGTAAATCGCCCGCATTCCACCCGAGGCGGGCTGAGTCTCGAAGGAGGCGTTTTGTTACGCTTTGACCACCGCGAGACCTTTCGTCGCTGGTTTGACGCCATTGAGTTCATTCTTAAACGTCTGCGTCGGCGACACCAAGGCAAGGTAATCGATGCGGAGGAGTTCACTGGCATGCGTCGACTTGTCCGGCCCGGGGAGGAGTTTTCGATCCCTCTCAACTTTATTTACTCGACGCGAAAGTGGTCGCTCTTTATTCGGCCCGATACAAACGTGGGCCAGGTTCAGGTGCATTGGGCGCAGGTTCTAGATCACATTTCTGCTCAGATTCTTCGATTTGAAGACAGTGTAGACAACGTGATTCCGGATTTGGCGTGCGAGCCGTTCAAGTATTCGGAACGTGTGCTGCGCGAGAGCAAGCTGGAAGTGACGCCATTTAGCTTTAGCGCGGCGTTTACTAAACGATTTCTGAAGGGTCACCACTCGGGTTTGGATGATTCGCCCTCTACGGAAGGGACCTCAAAGCTTATACCGCGCGTAGAGATTACCATTCGAGCATGGGTGCGCGTGATCAATGCGCTCCCGTACTCGGTTGAAGTCCGATTCAAAAGCACGGAAGAGGCCGCGCAGCACACGATTGCGCCGGGACAAGAAATTAACATGTGCAAAATTCGGCGCGATGAGGAGGCGCAATTCCGTATTCCTGCATTGGACACGGAGTGGACCGACCGGCAGAGACTGGAATCCCTTTCCTATTTCCAAGACTCGGGACGCAAAACATTTGGCCACTCGTCGCAACGACAGCAGCAACTGAACTCTGGAACGCCGGTCCAGTTCTGGAAACGAGGGGGCAATCGTCAGTATTTGAAGAATGTGGCTGCAGAGGCCAAAATTGACCGCTCGCGAGACCCCACAGGACCCTTGTACGTGGTCCTGTACGCTCCGTTTTGGTTCTACAACTACAGCGACTTGAATCTCTTGGCAATTCCTCGCGACTCCTTCTTGTCGTCTGGCGATGAGTCAAAAGATGTTTTCTTGGAGCCAAATTTTTTGCCCGACAACTCGGAGCAAACCAAGGGTGTCCATGTGCTCCCTCATTTACGGAACATGGACGGCAAGGCGAAGGTGAGCATTGCAGTCGCTTTGTCCCAGGCTGAGTTGCAAGGAGTGGGCAAGCAAGGTCCATCCGCGGCTCAGAACACTAATTCGTGGAAACCAGAAATGGAAGCGAGCGCTGAAACCGCGCGACGTGTGCAAGCTGTGCGCAACAATTGGCTCACAGATTTCGAGAATGAGCATCAGGACTACTTTGTGAGTAATTGGTCCAGGCCAGTCAAGGTGCAGTCTACCTCGGAGAACATTCAATGGCGTTCGTTCCGCTTCGTACTCAACGCGATCACAATATTGCGGCGTGAGATCGGGATTGAAATCGTCACGGGCGGTGTGAATGCTTTTACGCGATCCGTTCAAGTCATCTTTCGCAGCAAGTACTTGCTTGTAAATCGGGTCCCAGACACAATCTTACACTTTACGCAAAGCGTCCCTCGCGTGGAGTCGCAAGGCGCCTTTGCGCAGGGTCTGCAAGAATACAACGTGAAGCAGATCCAGCGCACGAAAATGTCGCAGTTTTTGCGGCGACAAAAATCAACTTTAAACGGTGCCGAATCTGCCAACGGAAGAGATTTGGAAGGGGACGGGCGCAATTACATGCCAGCGCCGGAAGGCGATGATGACCTTGCTCGAGAAGAGGAAGGTGCCGGCAGCGGCTGCGGCGACAGCGATGATGCTGATGCTAATGAAGAGACAAAGGTTGGAGAAAGACGTCACGAGGATAGTCTCGATGATGATGAAAAGGATGATGTTGCCGGCGAAGCGACGGAAGACAACGCTTCGAGCAACAAGGAGGAGGAGGAGGAGGAGGAGGAAGAGAATGAAGATGAAGACGAAGTGACAACTGCATTACGCGTGCACGGCGTGCATGCAGGCAAGACGATCAAAGACCTGTACCTAGGTCCAAATCCCAATCACTGCCAACCATTCCATTTTGGAGGATTCCAAAAGGAATTTGTTGGATATGAGTCGGGATTTCGCATTGGCATCGTGAACGTCAAGCTCGAGGACATGACGCATGAGAGCGCCGTGATATCAGCGGCCAAGGAGTCCGAGTACAGCTTGCTTCTTCGTTCGAAGAGTGGCAGTTCGCGCGAGCGTTTGGGCGCACATCGCGTTCGCGTCGCAATTCGCAAGGAGCGGGGCACAACCTTTATCATCTTTTCGCGTGACTTGAGCATGAGCTCGCATCCGCGGCCATTTTACGTGATCCGCAATCGGACGCCTTTTCCCCTTGAAGTGTGGCAGGATCGTATGGCGCGCGTCCATTTCAATACGATTGTCTACCCAGGGGAAGACTTTGCGCACGCTTGGGACAACCCAAACCTCTCGCAGGACATCCGTGCACGTATTCTGTGGCCCCTCTTCCGCGAAGATCAGCTCGCTGACGTGAACTTGGGTGACTTGGCCTTCGAAAGCAGTGACGAGCTTGCACGAAAGGTCCAGGACCTCAAGGAGGCTACAAGTAAGCACGGGCATCGTCATTTGACTCACAAGGGGGGTCACAAGCGAAGACGCCAGCAGGAAGCGCTGCGCCGGCAGCTTCAGTCAACGCTAGAAAGGTATGAGAGCCATGAAATATCTGCAGAGGGCCCGGCAACGGCATACAAGGGGCTTTCTCTCGAGGGTCTGTTTCCGATTGACGCGGTGAAACAGTTTGACGATCTCTGCGTGGTTGAGCCACGATTGTTCAGGACGCCATTGTTTGTTTCTGTGGAGGGATTCATCGAGGAGAGCAGCAAGACTTTGGCCTTTCGTTTGGACAGTGCGCGAGCAATCGAAGCTTCAACGACGAGCGGAAGCCTGGGTCTCGCTACCTTGGGATTCTTCGCTTCGCCTCCTGGAAGCGAAGGTACGCTTTCAGATGACGAGGACAAGGTTGGCGACGGCGAGGACAGCAACGATGAGTCGGCTGATGCAGGGGGCAAAGAGGATGAAGATGATGAAGATGGACAAGACGTTGCAGGAGGTGCTTCGGTGACAGTCGCTGAGGCAAAGCGGGCTCCGCGTAAGCCACAAGGCGAAGAGGGCCAACTTCCAGCCTCGCGTGCTTCGAAGAGGGCGTCGGCGGTTTCCAAAGCTGGAGCCAAATTGTCGTCAGGGCACCGCAAGTACAATGTATTCTTGCGCCTGGTTCTCAAAGCAGATGCCGTCTTTCAGACGCAAAGCAGTGCTGAACATCGAGGTAAATACAAAGTTGTGGTGCGCGTAGGTGGGAAGAGTCGCGAATTTAGCGGTAGCGTCGTGGCTCTGCCCGGATCTCCACGCAAGACAACGAGAGATTTAGAAGAAATCGCCGAAGACTTGCACTTTAGCCTGGATACGAAACCGACGCAGGTTTTTATTCTCGTGTACGTGACAAACTCAATGGACAAGCGCGAATTGTTGCGAGCGGGAACAATTGATCTTGTGAAACAGCTCTGGGCCGGCAAACATGCGGAGTCCTGGCTCGAGGTGAACAGTCCAGACTGGCAAAAGTGTAAGGAGGATTTGGCCGAGATGGAGAGGGAAGAACGTCGCCGGGTGCAGGCACTGCTTGACGACGGGTTCACCAAGTCGCTTCGGGATCGCGCGATGCGACTCTCCAACGAGAGTGAGGCCCAGGCGGCGAATGAAGATGACGGTGCAAGCAATGATCAGGCGAGCGAGTCGCGAAAGTATGCACAAAGCTCTACGAATCTACGTGTTGCCAACCGCATGTCGATTCTGGAGCGAGAAAAGTCGCTCATGTCGACGCTGAGTCGGGAGAGTCGGGCCGACGAGACAGCATCACAACCCAGCTACAAGTCTGGGGCCTCGAGTCCCTTTGGGACGCGGAGTCTGCCATTCTTGCCAATGCGAACACGGCAGCCTACATTTACAGAGGAGGAGGAGGAGCGTGCAAGTGCGGAGCCGGTGCCTCTTTTTGAGCTCCGCGATCCTGAATCCGAGTCCTCTCAGACGGCGCGGCATCTTGTCCCGTCTAGCATGTCGAAGCTCGCAAAGCGAGAAGGTGGCGTAAACCAAGAGGAGAGCGACGGGGCAGAGAGCGGGGCAAGCACGTCAAGGTCTCAGGCATGGATGCAGATTCGTTGCGAGGCCGTGGAGCCATCTCAAGAGAATCAAGGCAGAGAGGGAAAAGCTGCGCAGGCTGTTTTGGAGCTGGGCGAAGCGGCAACGCTTAAAGTGAGAGTCTTTTTATCTTCTGTGGGACTATCTCTGGTTCACGCATCGCAACGTCTGGAAATTTGCTACTCAATCATGCAGCGGCTTCATTTGTTTTCTGAGCTTTCGCCCGGTAACTTGCAGCTGAGTGTACGACTTGGGCACTTGCAGGTCGACAATCACGACCCCAATGCACAGTACGATGTAATGGTGGTTCCCGAGAAGCGCCCCCCGGTGAATCCGAAGTCAAGGTACCCGTACCCGCGCGAGGATTGTCTTTCGCTAGAGATGATTGTGCGACAGAGCGAGGAGCCTTACCTGGAGCTCGAAACCTTTGAGCTAGACCTTTCGCGTTTGGTGGTGAATTTTGAGGAGTCCTTTCTGGGCAATGTGTTGAGCATGTGGGCCAAGGTGCTGGAGAGCACGAATCAGGACGGAGCGTCTGGCCTCGATGCACGGAATATTGAGCATCCGCCCGCCTCAACGGCGCACTTTATCCTGCAAGTCCAAGCCCTGGCTGACTTTATGTATGTGTACTGGTTCAAGATTGGAACAATTCAGATGATCTTTCAGTGCCATTTGGATGGTGGCAAGAAGATTGTTGCAGAGGACCAGGTCTCGATGGCCATTAAGCAATACGTGCCGACGATGTGGATCCAGGACTTTCGGCTTCGGATCTCGGATTTCTCGCGCTCGAACGAGTTCACCTCGGTTGACGAGTTCTACCGCGTCATGACGATGTTCTTTGTTCAGGAGGCGATTTCTCGAAATCTGCAAACCGCGCTGACACAGACCAACTTTTCGTTGAACCCGTTTCCCGCATGCAAAACTATTGCCATTGGCGCGTATGAAATGATCCACCAGCCATATATGCAGCGGCATCGTGGATGTGGAGGTGTGTGTAGCGGGTGTCAGCATGGCTTGGCTGCCTTCATTGCAAGCTTATCGGCAGGCATGACAGACCTCGTTCATGCTTACACGGATTTTGTCGTCATGGGTTTGGAGAACGTGGCGAATGCGAACCAGTATGATTTGGTGGCTCGACCTCTCACGCTCACCACGGCTGCATTTCGCAACGTAACATCGGCAATATCTGTCTCATCGCACAAGATCGCGAATGAGCTGCTTAACCCGGTGGATCGCATTGAGCAGATTCGCACGCCTCGACTTTTTACGCGCTCGGGCGAAATGATCCTGTATGGCCCAGGTAATCGTCCAATCCAGCAGGACTTGCCTACACAGCGCGCAGCTGCGGCTGTGTTCCACTTTGTGTACGACACGTGGAGGTTGCGCAAGAGTCTGAGGCACGAGGCTCAGGAACGAGGTCAGATTTTGCAGGACTTTGACCCAAGAGAGTACATGAACAACCGACTTCGCCATGAGCGCGGCAATCTCTTCGAGCGCTGGATGGCCTCTATTCGAGACACGCTGGTTTCGCTGCAGTACGAGTTTGCGCAGGCACGAAATGAAGAGGGTGACCCCGAGTCTGAGGAGAGTGATCGTCTCTTGGGTGGTGGTGGTGGTGGTGGCGGTGGTGGTACTATATCTGGTGATGGCGGTACTTGAGACAGACTGAACTCATGAGTGCGCTCTGTTCTTTGTGTGGCGCACGATGATGAGAAACTCTGTGACTATACTTAAGTCTGGATCGATGACGAGAAAATGCGAGAATAGTCTGTCGGTCTACCTGACAAGACTTGCACACACACAAAATGCCATTAAAAAAAGAAGAAAAGACAGAAGACGGCAATTGAGAATGACAAAGAGATGAAGGAAGCAGCAGCAGCGGCAGTGGCAGAAAAAGAAGAGAAAGAGGAGTTTGTAGTTTATTGTTTGCTTATTTGCATGCTTGCTTGCTTGTTTGTTTGTTTGCTTGCTTGCTTGCTTGCTTGCTTGACGAAAGGGTCTGCAGACCCGCGTGAATCTAGGCCCGGGCCTATTATGGCACAAACTCGCGCAAAAGCTGATTGACTTGGGTCCGCGCGCGAGACTGCAAGTCTGTGTTTGCAATTTTAGATTCAGCAGCTCGGAGATGAGCCCATTCCTGACGAAGTGCCAACAGATGTGTCTGAAAGCGCGCGAAGGCTTCGTTCTCGGGCGACGGTGAAGCTTTCGCGAGATCACTGTCGCTTATATTGCAATTGCTTGCAATTGAGGTAGAGTCAGTAAAAGCGATTTCGAATGCTCTCAGCGTCGCCCGAAGGATGGCCTTGTGAGGCGCCGAAAGCGCAGGTTCATTTTTGGACAACGCCTGACGTTTGCGCATGGACGCAGCCGGATATGGTGCCTGGAGATCCCAGTCTGTGGCAATGGCAGCTTGTGAAAGCCACGAGGTAGCGAGAGGGGGCTCTTGAGCCTCGACGAGTTCCCTTTTACGCTTGAGATGTTTGCCAAAGGCATCGCGATGGGCTGTTGGCAAAAAAGAGGCAAGCTGCGAAGTGCACTCGGATGGGAGTGTCTTGATGAAACGCTCAAAGGCCGCCAAGGCCAGGGAGAGCAAGACGGGGTCACATGTACAGGAGGAGAGAAGCATGTTCCATGATTCGTGTGCGTGCTTTACAAAAGCTTCGTCCTTGAGCGCAGTGGAATTGAAGCGAGCAGCTGCAGCCAGAAGAGCAAGAACGGCGAGCGTCGTTCTCGTCTTCATTGCAACACGTGAATTCGTCGCATCGTCCTGGACGTTTCTTGCCAATTTCCCCAAAGAAAGCATCATGGATCTTGTTTGAGAGGGCCCAAGAAGCCTTGCAATCTCGGGCACGCACATGAGATCACAAACTTCAAGCAGTACAGCGTCCTGGACGGATAACGGCGACGCGTTGCTGAATGCTGGATTCGAAGAGCATGTGTGAAGGATCTTGGCGCCAAGCGTCGCGAGTTGAGGACCGTGTGTGATTGAAGCGGAAAAGAAGTGGAGAATGCGAATTATACCCAAGAGGGCATGCTGGGCGAGACGTTTGGCCTCGACAAGTACTGGCTTGTTATCATCGGGCTTGGAGATAGTCACGAGAAGCGATGTAGCCATTTCTGAACAAGCGGTGATAGCAATGTCTGCAGCGGGGTGTTTCGCCCGAGGTAAAGACGCCAATACGCGTGCGCAGCAAAGGTCTCGCATCGTCAAAGACGATGCTTTGCCTCCTCCTGGAAAGCGATCGAGCAAAAGACTTGCCACAAAACTTTGAGGTCCGGCATAAAGCGCAAGATGAACGAGAAGCGACTCATAAAAGGGTCGCGGGGTTTTGCGAGTTGGAAAGGACCCCGAGAAAATTCTGTCCGCTGCGCCATTCTCTTTGTCTGCCTTGAATGCAAATAAGGTGGACCTTGTTGCGCTCATGGCAAGCCGCAGCATGCTGCGAGCTACACAGAGTGCCAATGCGTCGGTGACCTGGAAAAGTTTTTTGGTATTTGCGCGATCAGCAGATTTTTCGAGGACTGCAGCCGCCCAAAAGGCTTGACGAGGGCAGCACGGAGAAAGTGCCGCCGCAAGAAGTGTGTCAAGAGGAGAGACACACTCTTGGCTGGCATTATGCCTGTCCTTGCGCATTGAATCCGTTCCGTTGTCTATGGTCAGCACAGAGAAGACACTGACAACACCGTCCGCAACCTTGGCAACATTCTTGTCATGGCACAGTTGCGAGAACGCCTCCAGCGAGCCAGGGCGCGCCGCGAGGCTTGCGAGAGCGTCGATAGCTCGTGCAAGAGTGTTTGTGCTACTCTTGTTGCAAGCTTTAGACGATGCAGACGCAGCTGCCTCAGTCACGGCGAGCTTGGCCCAAACCGTGCAAGCAGCTTCGACATGGCGCTGGTGGCAAAGTGATTCGAGCACGAGGATGCCAAAGTCGAACTGCGGCGAGGCAGTTGCGGCGAGGACGTGGGCGATAGTGTCAGCGGCTTGGTGCACGAGCTCGGACGCGGGAGGCTCAGAGACTTGGCACTGTGCTGCAGTTTCCGTCAAGGTCGGAAGCGTTACAGCCGTACGGGCAACGCGAAAGTGAAGTTCTTCGGATGCGCGCGCGGGATCATCTCGCAGAGATTGGAGTTTTTTGCTGAGCCGAATTACCATGGCAAGACGGCTGGCACTAGCCTTGATAAATTTGGCGGAGCGCAACGGAGTGCGAGCCTTGGGGCCCATTCCTTGAGGGTCGTCTGCCGCCATTTGCAAGGTTGCAAGGCCATCTTCGAGGGCATGTAATGCAACGTCGAGGAGGACAGCCTCCTTGAGAACGCCGGCGAGGCGCGCATGGTGCCGTTGTAGAAGTTTCGTGACGACCTTCCAAGCTCGAGCGTCGACCTCGAAATTGTCTGTTGGAAGAGATACGAGGAACTCGCTGAGTCGGCCCACGCCAAGACATACGCTTGCAACGACGCTGGGCTCACATTTGCCAAGGTCGCCATCGCTCGCGTTTTCGACAGTAGTCATGTGTTTTTTCAGGAGAGCTTCAAGATCCGTCGTTGGCGCGCCAGTGTCTGCGGCCTCTGACCATGCGCGGAGGTCATCCTGGAATCTGCCCAGGAGCCTGCGCCACTGTTCCTCCACGTCGGCGTCCTCGGCGTTGTGCCGCGGATCCACGGCGGCCATGTCGAGCCAACTAATTAACTAACCAAGTAACTAGTCTCTGCCTTCTGCAGCGCTAGCACAGCTGGCGCAAGGCTGGGCCGACGCGGGTGTCTGAGAGCGCACGAGCGCACGTGCGTGCGTGCAGCCGCCCGGCCAATTGACCTTGTTCTTTCAAGTTGGGCTTTCTTGGTTTGGGCTTTTTCTTGGTTTGGGCCCTTCGGGCGTTAGTTAAGTTTGGGCGGGGTATGCGAGGAGTCTTTCAACGAAATTTCAAATGAAGCTCGAAGCGTTAACAATGAAGACGCCTTAACGCAGGCCAACAATACACCCTTTCGTATATATATATATATTTTTTTTTGGGGGGGTGTTTCCTACAAAGGTAAGCCCACGTCTACGTCTACTCACGAGGCCCATTCTTTTCACCGTTTGCTTGTGTAAACGTTGATATTGAGCCAAATCTCATGAGGCTTAGTCTCGGACAAACATCAGATTGCAGAGCGCACTTGGATAGAAAAAGCTTTGGCTCTCTCATTTTAGTACGAGAATCAAGTTTTGAAGGAAGACTGCAAACGAGAACGAAGCGTGCTGAGCTCACTCATTTCTAAGCGAAACGAAAGGAGATCCTGCGTCAAGACATGAGTATGTTTTATGACTGATAAAATTGAAAGAGAAAAGGCTCGACACGACTCGACTCGACTCGACTCGACTTGACTCGAAGATCGAAGAATGTCGTTCGGGAGTGGAGCATGCGAGCTAAACGGTAAGAAGAAATTTGGCCGCCTGCTCGTACACGGCAAAGGTGATGGCCTGACCAGCGAAGACGCGAGGGACGCGCGCCGAGAGACCGCGAGAAAAGCCCTTGACGCCATCCTTTGCCATGATGTCGCGCATCATGCCAACCATGGTTCCAGCCTGGCCGGACTGCTGTCGGCTCTTGACAACGTCAAAGCTATAATGCAATTGGTATCGAGAATTAGTTGGGCATGCACGAGCGAGAACAAAAGGCGACATCACGTTGTGCGTGAGGGAAAGGAGAGGCGTATCGTAAGTGAGTCAGTGGGCCCCTGATTTTAGAAACAAAAACCATAAAGTCGAAGTAAAACGTACGGGTTGTTGAGAACGACGCTGATGGCACCAACGGTTCCACCAGCAAGCATAAAGGTGGCAACACTCTCCTCGGTTCCAGAGGCACGCATGATGAGATTTTTGACGGGATCATAGCACATGAAGCGGAAACCAACAGAGCTAGCCTGTCGCAGAACGCAGGCTGTAAGACCAGCAAAGAGGCCCGCCACACCCTCTTCCTGGATAATGATTCGCGTCGTTCCAATCATAGAGTTAAATCGCTTGGGGCCTTCCTTGTTGGCCTCCGCCTGACGAACAACCTTGAGCTTTTCCATGGGGGTAGTCCAAATGGCTGCCTCCATTGCGCCAGCGCCAAGACCTGACACAAAATTAACGGCAGTTGGGTTTTCAGCCGCAGTCTTTTCGCCAATCATGAGTGTGGTAAGCTCCTTGCATTGTGCAAATCCGAAGAAACGAATGGCGGCCTTGGCGCTAGTTTGCGTGAGAAAGGCCGGCATACCATAGTAAAGGCCCGGAAGACCCGCACTGTGCCCAATCTTGACGAGTGCATCGAGAGGGTTGGCATATTTGCCCGGATTAATCTGCATCTGCGTCTTGGCCACGTCAAGCGCTGCAACAACAAGCAAAAGTTAGTACAACAACAACAACAACAACAACAACAACAACAACAAAAAGGACACATGAGGAATCGATCAAGTGTCGTTCCTCTCGTTTGTATGCGTGTGAAACGTACGCATCGTGCCGATAACCTCGCATGCACCGGCAACGCCGCCGCTGTTGAAAATGTGAGTGCGCGGGCGAGATCACTGTCAGTTCAGCAAGTATATTCAAGGACGAAAGAGGGATCGTTCTACGACTTACGCGACGAAATGCTTCCAGCCTGCAAGCTTGGTCTTGACCGCCTTCTTCTTCTCCTTTGGCGGCGCGACGACCTCGTCCTGAAATCCGTCGGACGCGAGGTGTTTCCGCGACGCGTGCCGCGCCAGCTGCGCTTTGGCTGCGTCCGTGAGCGGCGGCGCGCCCTCAGCCCCCATCTTTGCTTCCTGTACCGTTCGGCCTGCACGCGGCTTCTGCGACTTGCGCGACGAGACGCGACGCCACGAGGAGTGACGGCTTGCGACGCGTCTGAGCGCAGCGGCGAGAGCACTGCACGCTACGCGACGGCGTCAGCTGCGGATCTGTTTCTGCAACAGTATATATACTTGTACTTGTCGTCCGTCCCGACCTCGGATCTTGCGTGGGTCGGACGTGTGCGCGGAGGCGTGTGTACCCGCTGGAGCTTATATCATAAGTACACATTGGCCAATAGTACCGTGCGCGAAAGAGAACAAGAATACAAAGACTATCCAGGGTGAGTTGGGAGATACGTGAGGCTAGCAACAACATTGCCAACGAGGACACGTAGCGTGCGCGTGGAATGGTGCATCATTGGCACCAGGATGATCGTAAATAAGAGTGACAACCCCCCCCCCCCCCCCAAGTGAAACAGGAATGTGTTCCTCTCGGGAATCATTTTGTAGGCCTTCTCCGCAGAGTAAATCGTTGTGGTCCCTGAAGGATAATTAGCACCAGGATGATCGTCAACAAGAGCGACCAGCAGCAGCAGCAGCAACGACGTGAAACAGGAACGAGTCTCTCTTGGAAATCGTTTAGTAGGTAAAGTAAATTGTTGTTGTGGTGCAAAGTATAAATCATTGTGTTGCCTAAAGTATGGCGCCGGTAATGTAGGCTTATGTAGACCATCATCATCTTTTTTTTTTTTTTTTTTCACAATGACGGCGAGGATTTGCAAGGTTGCGCAGTCGCCACGAGGAGCTATACTGGCAGGAAAGTGCGCGCAATTCATTATTTTTACGCGGTCTGCGAGAATCATCGTTCTACGCATGGCTGCCACAGTCTATCTTTTCCTGTTAAACACCCCCAAGCCAGCCAGAGTCTTCGCATTCCGCATTTCCAAAAAACGCTTCTGACAAAATTTTCTTCTGTCCCCAAGCTGTGCGATCAACTGCAACCAATGTTGCGTCCCCCACTTCTATGACTGTTATCGCGTGCGCTCCGCGTGCCAACTACCCAGCGTACCCTTCCTTCACTGCCAGCGACCGGCGCCAGGGCGACCGCTGCCCCGCGTTCTCAGCGCCCGCTGTTCCCAGCCAGCCAGCCCAGGTGTGCGCGACGACGCCTCGCGAGCCCCCGCAAGCAGGGGAAAGTACAGCGCACGAGACCTCGCCTTGCGACGCCTTTCGTTCTTGCGCGCGAAGATCGCACCGCTGGATGCGCAGCATCGCGCCCTCCGCCTCGGTCCGTCTTCGCGCCGCCCGCGCGCGCCTCGCGCCATCCTGCGCAAGCACCGCCCGCGCCCGGCCGAGCTAAGCCTGGTCTCCGCGCAGGCTTAGCGCGCGGCGGCTCCGCACCGCACTGCACGCACAGCGCGCAGCGAGCGTCCACTTCGACCCGGCGATTTCGGCCGCGGCGTGCGCGCATTTCGCGACGCCGCGCCGGAGCCGCGCCTCTGCTTGCGCGCCGTTGCGGGTGGGTGGGCGGCTGCCACCGGACCCGGCGGGCGGCCGCATTACAGGCGTGACCTGGACCCGGGCCGGCGGAGAGAGGGAGGGAGGGAGTAAGCAGGGCGCGGAGCGGCGGCGAGACCGGCACGGCAGGCAGTCCCGAAATACATTTCCGGACGCGCACAAGCAGACTCGAGCGTACGTGCGCGGGAGGCGCGGCGAGAGGGCGGGAGCGAGGGCGGGGGCG
>KN805449.1:103181-121236 GCA_000818945.1 Schizochytrium sp. CCTCC M209059
CGCTCGCGGCTCGCGGCTCGGAGCTGGGCTCGGTGGCGGGGTCGAGAGCGGCGATCAAGATGGCGCAGCACGGGCCCGACGGGCAGAATAGCCGAGCCGACGAGGCGCACGAGGAGGTCGCCGAGGGCCAGCGCGGGCAGGCGCGAGGGCAGCAGGAGCACGACGAGAGCGCTGGGGCCTACGCCATGGCAGCCAGCGCGACCGGACGTGCGCGGGCGCCCGAGGAGCCCGAGGAGCCCGAGGACCCGGGCCTTCGGGACGACACACGACTGTGCGTGTCTGGGGGCCCCTCCACGCTGCACATGATGCCCGTGATCTTCATCTACACGCTGCAGAGCATGCTGCTCTTTAGCATGATGCCCTCCGTCGCAGCCAACTGGTTTGCCCACTGCGATCCGGAAGCAAAAGACCTCGACAAGTGCAAGCCCAACTTTCCCACGGCCCAGGCCATCACAGGCGCCGTCGACTCGGTGAGCAATCTCTGCGCCTTCTTCTCCGCGGCGCTTCTCGGAAGGCTTTCCGACGTGTACGGCCGTCGTCCCTTGCTCGTCATTGCACTGCTCATTTCGTGCCTGCCCACGGTTGCACTCGTCGTCACCGATGGCAAGTCTCCTTATGCGTATTACTCGTCCGTGATCCTAGCAGGAATCCTGGGCAACAGCAACATGGGCACTCTGCTCATGTCTCTCTTTAATGCTTACATTGCCGACATCTACACGGTGCGGGTGCGCACCAGCCAGCTTGGCTTGCTGGGCGGGCTTGCGGCTCTTGGGCTCGTACTGGGTCCTGTGCTCGCTGGCGTTACATCCAAGCTTTCGGTCGCCCAAGTCGCTCTTCTCACCCTGGGAGTCAACGCCGGACTAATCGTCTACATCATGACCGTTGTCAAGGAGTCCTTGCCCGTGGTGCGTCGCAACAAGTTTACCATGGGCCGCACGCTCAATCCGCTCGCGCCGCTCAAGTTGCTCTCGCAGTCATCCATTATGCGCTGGGTTGCCCTTCTTTACTTTCTTGCCATGCTCCCCGAGGCCGGGGTTCGCGAAATTATGCTCTCCTACTGCGACGAGGTCCTCGATCTCGATCAGGCTGAAGCACGCGAATTTGGCGCCTTTATCTTTGCCACGCTTGGCGCCATGGGATTTTGCGTCAATGTCTTTGTTCTCCCAGCACTCGAGCGCGCCAAGGTCCACAGCAGCACGATTCTTTCCATCAGTCAAATTTGCAACTCGCTTCATATGGTCATCTATGCCTCTTTGCACTTTTTCCCCTACCAGGGAGTCATCTTTGCCAACACGCTCCCTACTGCGTTTGCAATGCTCATCAACGTCTCTTCAAATATGCTCATTTCTTCGGCCATGGGTGCAAGCGAGCAAGGCTTTGCGCTTGGAACCCTTGCTGCCGTCGGTGGTCTTGCAAGCGTTGTCGGACCCTTTACGTTTTCTCAAGCCTTTGCCTACTTTTCGCGCACCCTCAATGCGCCTCAGGTCCCATTCATTGCTGGTTCCGTCATTGCTGCCGTTGCTGCGGTTCTTTCCATTTTCGGTCCCCTTCGCGAGCTCGAATCTACCTCGAAGCGTATTCTCGCGCCTTCTCATTCGCGTCTCTACGAGGAGCATCCGAATCTTCGCGACGACGTGGTCTCGTCCGACATTGAGGAACCTCTTCTTCTTCCCGGTGCACGTGTCGTCGCGTCAGCGGATGAACGCTAAGGTACGCGCACGATGTCGTGCGAGAAGAGGCGGGCAATATCATAATCCTTGTACTATCTATCTCCCTAATCCCAAAAGAAAATATTTGTCATGTCCGTCAAATGCCATTTCGAAGGACCACGATTTTTCAATTCTTCCCAAAGAAAAATAAGTCGAGAGATTGCAAGCGGTGGCACGCAAGCAGCTGGAAAAGAAAAACAAGTCGTGAAATTGCACGCGGTGGCACGCAAGAAGTTGGAAAACAACTCTCTTGGGGAATATTCGTATACGAATCGAAACTTGGCATGAGCCCGTGCCTACGCATCAATCATGTGAACAAAATGATTTTTAATTAAGGGCGCTTTGTAATAACTGTATACAAAGGAGGTCAGTCTGCAGGCACGCAACGGGCTCTTTTCCTGCGGGCAGCATGCCATTGTTTTCCTTTGTATTCCGAGTCAGATATGCGAAACAGGCCTAATGAACTAGCTTGATCAAATGTTGATCGTCATTCCAGTCGAGGTAAATGTCATCACCGTCTAGAACAAAGTTCTGGGACAGCTGCACGGCAAGGTGCGAACGCACGAGCGCCCGATGGCCCTTCATACGCTTGTGGTTTCGCACGGGGTAGTAGAGACGGTCAGTGTCCGCGGCCCACTCGAGCAAGCTCGGGTCAAAGGGCTCCTTCATGTCTGCGGCGTAGTAAAGGTACTCTTTGCCATCCTTTTCATCCTTTTCAAGCTTGTCAAAAACAATGGGGGTGTCAGCCGGACGGATATAGTTCATTTCCTTGCCACATGGCGACACAAAGGGATATTCCTCGAACTCCCCGAGCTCGTTGGGACGAAGACGCGTGAAGAAAAAGTTGAGAAACTTGGGAGACTTGAGTGAAGTTGCAATGTTCTTGGGTAGCATGTCTTCGAGATACAGCCGACCTAGTAGGTCAACGTGATAAAAGTACTTGCGCTCTTCCGCGAGCCGGTCGTAAAACTCGGGTTCCTTGATTTGCGCCTTTTGCAGCTCCTCCGCGTACCGAGGCTCTGCGTCGGCGTTGCGAGCCTGCTCGGCATCTCCCGACAGTGCTCTTGACCCTACGAGACTTGTCATAGCAGGAACTCTTGCGTGGCGGCAAGCTTCCTCGGCAAGCGGCCCCGTTGCCGAGCGTAGCCCGCGCAGCGCACGCCTACTGCGAAGTAGCATCATCATTTCACCTTCTTTTCCTTCGAGAGACGATGAAGTTTTGGTGTTCGAGTCTGTGAGAAGTCTTTTGACGCTTTTTGTTTTACAATGCTTACCTTTTTATATTATTATGATTTTCTCTTGATAGCAATCCGCCGCCGCCAGCAGTGTGTCGAAACCCGCTGTGTTCCCTCCCGAGCATATAAGGTGGGTCAGAGATGAGACAAGGCCGCAGGTCCACCCGCAAGGCGTATACGTAGCCATCTTGGTTTTCGATCTTTTTGTTCAAGA
Organism: Schizochytrium sp. CCTCC M209059; assembly: GCA_000818945.1. Taxonomy (NCBI): domain Eukaryota; class Bigyra; order Thraustochytrida; family Thraustochytriidae; genus Schizochytrium; species Schizochytrium sp. CCTCC M209059. The sequence continues at coordinate 106,340 of KN805449.1, forward strand.
ACGAAGAACAAACAAAAGAAAGCAAATGAAACAGCGCTCTGGAAAATGTCTCTGAATAACAGTCTAGGCGTTTGCATCGATCACAAGGATTCTTCGCGTTTGTCTCGCAACAGCGAAGCAAAAGTTGCAGTCTCGCAAGCGCACGCTTAGTCAAGGATTACAGTCTCATTGAGATGACAAAAGTGGGCTGAGGATGCCAATTTGGGTTGCGGACTCGGATTCGCTAGGTAAAAAGCTTGCGATAAGTAAATCTTCATGGCAACAGCAAACTGAAAACCAACCGCGCAACCGGAAAGAAAAGATCAATCGACCCGAGCGCAAGCACAAACGTCTGGGATTGAAGAGTACGCGGGAACGGGGGCCGAGAGAGAGGGAGCTCAAGATTCTGAGCCCAGCGGGGCTGGGCCAGGCAGCCGGCCGGCCACCTGTCAGGAGAAAATGACGTCAACTACAACGAATGGTAAATCGAGTTTGCCGACTGCAGCAACCAACGGTGGTGCAAGCAGACTCGTGTACGCAGTCGTTGCCAGGGGTATCACGCCGCTGGTGGAGCATACATCAACGTCAGGAAACTTTCCTTCAGTGGCAAGAGTTCTTCTTGCCAAGATACAGGCCAGCGAGCAGACGCGAATGTCATATATTTACGACGACTACGCGTTCCACTTTGTTCGCGAGGCCAATATTGCTTTCCTGTGCCTTACGGACGAACAGTTCTCTCGCAAGCTTGCCTTTGCTTTTTTGGAAGACGTCAAGGAACGTTTTAAGGCCACGTACCCACGCGATGCTGTGCTCGAGGCAGGCGCACTGGCATTCAATGAGGGGTTTTCGCGGGTGCTGCGAAAGCAAATGGACTTTTACGCAGACCCGCGACGTTCCGAGGCTTCGTACGTTAATCACGGATGGATGTCGCCAGGCTCGCAGCAAGCAGCGCAGGGACCGGCCGTGGCCAATGTAGAAAAACTATTGCGGCGCGGCGAAAAGATCGAGTTGCTCGTGGAAAAGCAACCTTACAACGGCAACGGTAAGCATAGCCACGAGCCGCGGCGTGGGCTAAGCTCTATGCATTTTGACGCCCGAGGGTCACGGCGGGCGCGCCCGGGAGGTTTCCTGTCCCACGTGCGCTCGGTTCGAGGCATGCTTATTCTCTTTATCATCATTGTCGTTCTCGTCGTTTCCATAGTGTCCTCCATGTGTGGAGGGCTCGATCTCCCAGCCTGCCAGTAAAAGTATTACACCCTCAAAGTTGTAAATTGTTTGAAAGTTAAAAGAAGTTAAGATTGAGTCACTCATTCATTTTTTGGGTATCTTCGTTTCAAATCCTGAGTGCATGGGCAAAAACGAAGCGGATCAAACAAAGCACCTAGTTACGGCCGCGTCCACCACGACGCTTTCGGTTCTTTTGCCCGCCTTGCTGTTTGTCGTTGTTGTTGTTGTTGTTGTTGTTGGACTTACCGCCTTCCTGCGACGGACCGCCCCCGCCGTTGTTCTTCTTCTTGAAAGAACCTTTCCCACTTCCATTGTTGTTGTTGCTGGTATTGTTCTTGTCTGTACGTTGGCGTTTCGCTTGATTGTTGTTGTTGTTGCTATTGTTGTTGTTGTTACCACTGGAGTTCTTCTCGTGCAGACGCTTCTTGTTCTGATTGCCACGGTTGTTGTTACTGTTATTGCCGCGGTTGTTGTTGTTGTTGTTGTTGTTGTTGTTGTTGTTGTTGTTGCTGTTGCTGTTATTGTTGCGACGGCGCTTTCGGGAGTTGTTACCGCGCTTGTCACCGCCAGCATTGTCGCTATCTCGTCCACGGGCATTGTCACCAGAACGAGACTCCGTTATGCTTTCGCCGTGACCAGATGCACGATCCTCAGGCGCCGTCTCTTCCTGGGTCTGGACATTGTCTTGACTACGTGTCTCTGCATCACGATCACGTGACTCTGACCTACGACGCACATCTTGCTCGCGGTCAAAAGAGTGCGATCTGCGACGCTCATCTTCGCGTTCACGCCCCGAAGTCGACGGGGCAGGTGAATAATCACGCGAATCGCGACGAGGCGGAAGTACGTCTCTGGGATCTCTGCGGAGATCCCGGGCATCTCGGCCCCCATCGCGAGGTGCCCAGGTGTCACGGGCATCTCTGGCATCGCGGAAACCTGGGCTCGGGCTCCGTCCTGTGCCACGGTTGTTGTAGCGAGGAGGGCTACGACTGCGAGGTCGCATCCCAGCGCCGGTGGGAGGTCCACGACGCGCCCAGCGATCGCGAGGGCTTGGGCTCCGACCTCTGCGCGGGTATCCACGATCTTGCGGAGGACCTCGACCACGGTAATAGCCACCGCCGCCCCCACCACCGCGCGAATCATAGCGGTCATTATTGCGTTCGTTCCAGTAGCCCCGGTCACGGTCATCCGGGTACGGACGGCGCGATGTAGGAGCTTCGTAGCGGCCGCGTGGAGGCGAGCGACCTCGACCATAACGACCGTAGGAACGATCGTAGGAACGATCATACGAACGATCATATGAGTCGTACCCCCCTGCCGGGGGGCCATCACGGCGTGAAATTTGCGTCCAGCCTCCTCGAGTACTAGGATTTTCATTGTTATTTTTGGAGGTATTGCCGGGCTGGGACGCAGGCGAGCTCGCTTGCGCGTCTCCCTGGGCCTCGGCGCTAGGCTCATCTGACGCCTTCTTTTCGGCGGTGGCGGCATTGGCATCGACAGATGCTGCAGCTTGCTGATCAGCTGTCGCGGAGCCATCCTCCGCAGTAGAGGTGGCAGCGGCAGCGGCGGCATCATGAATCTCATGCTCCCGCGCCTCAGCGACGGCATCCGGGGATGACTTCGACGCACCAAGCTCGAGAATGGCGTCCGGGCGCGTGTACGACTTAGAGTCCATGAGGCGGCGCTGGCGTTCATTCTCGGTAAGCGCGGCAGCGCGCTCCTTTTCAAGAGCCGCGCCGGTTTCGAGCTTATCACGCTGACTCTCGAGAAAGTCATTGACGCGCTTACGCAAAACATGGTTAGATCGCAACGTGTCCAAGCTCACGTCAGGGGTCTGGCACAAGGGACATACGAATTGACTCTTTACAAGCGCTCCTTGAATGTCCTCCGCACTGCATGCCTTATTACAGCAGGGGAGAACAACCGCATCTTTGAGAAGCTTTCCAGTCAGCTCACACAATAAATCCTTAGGCACACTGGCCTCATCAATGCGTTTTCGCAATTCATCGTCAGAAAGACGCGAGGTAGCCCCGCCACTAGCCTTGACACGCTCTTGAAAGCACGCATCCGTCTGGAACCGCCCCCAGCCCGCAGACCGCGCAGCGCTCTGCGCCAACGCGCCATCGGTCGCGCTCGCGCTGCCGCCAGCGCCTTCGCCTGAACCGGCCTCTGCGCCTCCAGCTGCGTCTCCGCCTGCCGCTGCAGCGTCGGCAGCCTTGGCAGACTCGGCGGAGGCAAGAAAACTCTTGGGGATGCCCTTGCTTACGGCGCGGCTGGGATCTTGGTTGTTGTTGCGTCCGTATCCGCCGTAGCCATGGACGCCTCCGATGGAAGATCCGGGCGGGCCCGACATATTCGAACGCGTCTGCTTGCCGCGTTGCTTGCGCATCTGGTCTTTCATCTGCTTGCTCTTTTGTGAGGCGATTTGCGCCAAGCGGGAGGCCAACGAGGCACCGCCGCTCGCAGCGCCGCCATCGTCAGCAGCGTCTACATCGTCGTCGTCGTCATCTTCGTCGAGAATGTCGCCGATTGGCTTGCCGCCGACACCCGCATTTGTACCTGCGCCGCCGCTGCCACGCATGCCACCGCCGCCGCTCTTGTCGGCACGCATCTTGGCTTGCAGCCCCCCGCCAATCACGGGGACGCGCTGCACGATGATTTGCACATTCTTGGGCACGCGGGTGTCGTCACCGCGGTAAACTTCGCGCGTCGCTGCATTGGAGAGTACGAGCTCGAAATCTTGACCTTGCTTGCTCATGAGCCGCTTCTTCTCCACGATGCGCTGCGTCAGGTCGCCTAGCGAAATAAAATTGCCATTGAACGTGATGTGATCAAAATCTCGCGCGCTCTTGAACTTGTACGTCACCTTGGACGGCATCTTCGCTGTCTGCCGTGGCAGAGGCCTCCGCCTCGCCTTCCTCGCCGCGTCCGAGCTGCTGCCCGCGCCCGCGTAGACCTTTGCTCGCGAGAGTGGATTCGACGGCCAGCGAAGTCGGCCTCGTCAACGAAACCGCTTCGGGACCGCGCCACGCGGCACCGCGCCGCGCCGCGCCGATCGGATCGCCGCCGCGGGGGCTTGCCGGCCGGCCGGTCTACCCGCGAGCCCGCCTGCGTGCCCGCCTGCCTGCGTGCCGTCGCTGCCGCGCGCGCCGGGGCGTCGAGCTCCGCGCCTCGGCCGGTGGTTGCCTTGCTTTCTGCTCTGCTCAGCTGACGTACGTATCAATCCGCTTAATCCTTCGCGACCCGCGGACCGAGCACGGAACCGACGCGGAACCACGGCGGCGGCCTGGGCTTGGGACGATGAGCGCCAGGCTCGCCTCGCCATGCACGCAAGCGCGCGCGATGCGGAGGATTGCGCTGCTGCTTGCTTGGTTGCGCGAGTTGCTGGCCTGCCTGGTTGGGAAAAAAGGAGGGTATAGGAAGAGCTGGTGGTGCGCCGTGATGTTGATGGCTTCGAGGATGGCGGAAGGGATGAAGGTAGGAAGTGAGATTTTGAGGCGAAACATGACATGAGATGAGATGAGCGAGAGCGTGCGTAGTAGACAGCGTCGAACAGAATGAGCCTTCATAAGAAAAAATCCGCCTTTGCAAAAGATGACAACGGACCAGCGACAAAACATTCCTCCACTTTGCAAAGCAAACTTCAAGTTCTTTCCTTCTTTGTCGAGAGAGCTTGCTGTATCCTATTTGTCAATTACTAGTTTTACACTTAGTAAAGGGCATAGGCCTACTCTTTACGTTCCCGTGATAGCTTTTCACACTCTGTTGGAGCGGCCACGAGAGATGCCATTTTCCCTTTCGCCAACGCAACGACCTTGAGAAGCTCGCAGCAGCTTGCTCTTTCCTCGACCCTTGTGAGTTCATTCGTGCTGTACGTGGGTGATCAACAATTCGTCGAAATTTCCGTATCTGGCCAAAGCTACGAGTGAAGCGGCGAGCCTGACGCTCACTCTTAAGACGGTGAGGTTGCGTCAATAGCCATGCAAGATGCAGGACAACGGCAACGCCGCTCACATCGCTCGCACAATGGCCATGCTGTGGGGCGCGACTTGCAACCGACGCTATGACGAATAATCCCACAGTCGCCCAACGACGGTTAGACTCGTGTGAACTGCCATCGCTACGTAAAACGAACGACTCGCCGCAACACCCAGAAAGCCAGGGAAGGCGTCCAAGCTCGCTCTCCATCCCGGGATGCGATGTAGAATTGTGGTCATGGCCGGCGGCGGGCAGCTGACATTGCCGCGATGCATGATGGAAGACCAAGCTATTGTTCGAAAGAGGGAAATTCCCAGACGTCACAAGGCCGAAACATGTCGCGCCAAACCATGTCATCGCTGGCCCTGCCTACCCTGCACGAGGCTCGTGACTTGCATCGCTCTCATTTACGCCGAATGGTCCTACTTACGGAAAAGGAGTGGCCAACAGCCTTTTGACGCCGGGCACCGACGGCTTCTTGCTTGACGTCGTGTCGTGTGTCAAAGGTTGATCGCGTCAACTTGAAGAGCGCCACTAGACTTGCTAGACAACCAGCCAGCCAGCCAGCCAGCCAGCCAGCCAGCCAGCCAGCCAGCCAGCCATCATGGGGCCGGCCAGCTGCCCTGCTGACTGCTGCCGGCAGCGCAGCAGCAGCAGCAGGAGCAGTAGCAGCAACCAAAGAAATACATTCCCACAGGACGCCTCGACTCGTGTCTCGAGATGAGAGCGACTGTGCCTCCTTCGTCGCATCCATGGCCCTCCCTGCTTTCTTCCTTCCTTCCCTCTCATCTTACTGTTAGTTGTCGGCGGCGGCCATGCCAACTGGCTGAGCCTGCCACGCCTCCGGCAACCAGCTGGTTGCAAGGCGGAGGGACGGAAACCTGTGTGCTCGGCGTGCGGCTGCAGCTGCGATGCAAGGAAAGTAAGCAGAAGAGCAAGCAAGCAAACAGCCTCAGGCTCAGGCTCAGCCAGGTTTAGCCTCAGCTCAGCCCGGCGGGCCCGGGCCTGATTTAGACCCGGGCCGATTTCCTCTGCATAGGCTAGTTTTATTTGACCTAGCTGGCCGAGCGAGTGAGTTTTCTGCAGATAGACGAGGAAAGGCACGCGCGCGCGCGCGCGCGAACAAGGGCAGCATGGCGGACACGCGGCCCTTCGCCGAGATCCTCCTCGACACGCAGATGCTAGACGCCGCACTGGCCGACGAATATGGCGCTCATAGAGTCAGGGTAATGCAACTCATCAAGCAAGCGCCACCTGGTTTCTTTGGTGACCGACCACTCCCAAGCAGCCCAAGCAACTCGCAGGACTCGTCGCGGAGCCGCGGAGGCCTCGCGGCCCAGAGCGGCGTTCAAGCTCGCCTCGACTTGCTGCCTGTTAACGTGCTTGCCTGGAAGGATTTTGAGGACGAAGTCGGGTGGGACTCCTTCGGCCAGGAAGCCAGCTTCGGCGACGTCCCGGTATCGCCAATTCCTTTCGAGACAATCAGCGATGATGTTTTTACACTCTCTGAGTATGACGCATTCGATCGCCTCAAAGAAGGATTCACGGCACCGGCCTTTAGGTTCGTGATTTCACCACGCGCCGTGACGTCACCGAATTCATGGACGCCTCTAGAAGTCGATAAAGCATCCGAGCCGTCGGGCATCGGGCACCGCGTGGACATGGTGTGGTCGAAAAAGGCGCAACATGCGAATGAGCGGGATAGTGCTGGTATCCTCGAGCCGGATGACCCTTTCAGGGCGCGCTCCTCGTGCATGAGCACAAGACGCCCGCGAAATTCCCCTACGGCCTCACTCAAGATGATCTCGCCCAGATGGCTCAAACTTGGATGCAAGGGACGAATGCGTCCCTCGATGAGGCCAAGGAAACGGTGAATGGGGCCTGGAAATTGGCCTGCGAGGACCTGACCGAATACCGGCAATTGGGCGGGAGTTTCGCCGACCGCGAAAGCTCTGTGCGTTTCCGTTACCCAATCATACAAATTTACGTTTACATGTTACGCTCTTTCTGCAAATACGGCGTTCTCTCCACCACCGACAAAACTTGGTTTTTTAAACTCGAGGCGGAAAACAATCTCTACGTTTCGCGCGCGTTCCACGCGGTGGGAACTGGCCACGAGTCGGTGCGATACGCATACGCATGCATGTTGCATCGTAGCGCGACCGGTCCGGCGCGCCTATCGCTCGACGAGGCACATTTGCGGGCCATTTGCCAGATGAACGTTCGCCTCGGATCCTATGAGTGGACTCAAATCTACGAGAGCTTTGGCTATGGCGATGGCTCCGGAGCGACATCGGGCACAAGGTAGCGTGGCACCGCTTTGCCTCGCAACATGGTCAACACCGCGTCGAACGAGCACTGGGAAGCCTTGCGTCAGCTGCTTCCGCTCAAGAGCGACCTCCACTTTCCTTACGCTGGCGGTCTGCTCGACGTCACCGAGTACTTCCTCGAAGGCCAGTATGGATTGTCCATCCGCGTGGACACGGGCGGAGTTGACACCGTTGTCAAGATCATGACTCCTTCAAAGTTCATAGATGATATTCGCAATGCGGAGTTCGCCTTTTGGAACGAGATGGACGTCTACCTCCAGCTGCGCTCTCTTTGGGGCACGCACGTGCCCTGGTATCTCTCTACGGCGGTCGCCACATTTTCAACGACCTCATCGTCGCCACCATCTATGCTGGCGAGTCGCTCGATGCGAGTCTCCTGAACGACGACATTCGGACCAAGGCCTTGGCGGCACTTACAGCGGTGCACGCGGTCGGCGTAGCGCATTGCGACGTGCTGCTGCGCAACTTTGTCATGGACGCCACTGGCGCCATTCGCATCATTGACTTTGCCCAGGCAAGGACAAATGCTTCCCACCGAGACTTTCAAGAGGACCTTGCCGCATTCGAGACCGTGTTTTGTTGCTCCGAGTCCTGGGGTCGTCCGAAGACCTGACGTGGCTCTCTTTCTGTTTGTTTATTTTCTTTCAAATTCATGTACTTTGTTTGTCTTAATATTATAACCACCAACGGTCGGGCGGTTTGCCGAATGCAGACCCACAATCCGATCGCCATGCGTCTCGTGCTTCTCTCCGACCCGCATTGTCAGTATGGCGAACTGCGCAATCTGCCTGTCGGCGACGTACCCGCGCATGCGGGCGACTTTTGCACTTTAAGATGCGATGCGAAAGCTTGCAACAAAAAGAGCGAGCGATAGCGGCCGCTGCCGCTGCCGCTGCCACTACCACGAGAAATTCACCATTGCTTGGGTGGCTGGGCTGCCTACCAGACGTACGTACCTCGACGCGTCAAAGGGAAAGCAGGAAAAAGAAGACCCAATCGCAAATTCCTCAAGATCAACTCACTCGATGCGCGGTCGCGAAGCTCTCCAACCTTCGTTCATTCTCCCTTTTTCTTCGTCTTCTCGGCGTCGCCTACCTCCGTTCGCTCCGTCTCGGCGCTAAGTCTTCATCATCTGGCCTCGCTTTCTCTGCTCTGTTCTGCTCTGCTCGGCTCTGCTCTGCTCTCAGCCAGCTCGTCGTCTGCTCAATCAATCGTGACCCAAGACACAATCACCTCGTCGCCCACGGCTCCAAGACGCTCGCTCATACCTGGTATACATACACATTCTAACAGCTTTCCTGCATCTCCAACGTCCGCAACGTCCTCGTCCTGCTCTCCGACGTGGCCTGCCTCACCCAGCCTCGTCCACTTCGCCCCCAGCCCATCGCGTCCCTCGTCTCCGCGCCACCACCCTCGCCCTGCGAGCCCCGGCATCCGCGTCTTCCTCGCGAGCTCCAGCGTCGTAATTGTCTTGCCCGGGTCGTCCACCAGAGACGAGGTCTTTCGTTTCTCCTCCTCGTTTCGCCTTCTCGCCGTGCCGCGTCCCAAGCCATACCAGTTTCTCCCGCTTCGACCCGGCCGTCCGAGCAGCGCGCGGCAGCGGCGGCGAAGCGGCGAGGCGGCGGGGCGGCGGCGGCGTCCGCGCCGCGAGCGAGCGAGCGAGCGCGGCCGCCGAGGCGCGCGGACGTTGCGTCTGCGAGATCGGCGCCGAGATTAGATTTAACGCCAGCCAACGTCTTCCGCGCGGCGCCAGACCCGAGAGACGCGCCGCGAAGCAAGGCTAGCCCGGCCTTGCGCGGGGCCGCGGGGCGCAGCGGGGGGAGAACCGGAGCGAGGCAGAGGCGCACGTCGCCGGCCGCGAGCGCGCGAGGGGTTGGCGCGCGAGAGGGGCCCGGGGGTGGCTCGAATTTTCGCCTGTCTGTGTGTCTGTCTGTGTGTCTGTTTGTCTCTCAGTCTTGGTAGAAATCCTGCTTCTACCTGGGCCGCGAAGTGCGACGTTGCGCAGCAGGAGCAGAGCTCGCGTACGCACGCTGGCAGAAGCGTCGTGTGCAAGGCATTGCAGACGGCGACAAGGGCTGCGCAAACATACAGCGACACAACGTCGACTCCTCGAAGGCGTGGGTGGTTTGCATAATAAGCGCGGCTCCTCAATCGACCGACCGCAACGGCGTTTGCGTGAAACATTAATCATACGTACATATACAGCTTGTCTGAGCGGACGTGCGTGCGCTCGCAAGACGCGCGCGCAAACGATAGTATCGTCTCTGACGACGAGCAGGAAAGACCACGTACCGAAGACGAACCATGCTTGTTACGAATACCGCAGGGGCGGCTTCGTCGCAGGATGCTGGATCCCCTTCGGTGCAAGCTACATCATCAGCTAGCAGCAGCAACAGCAGCAGCAGCAGCGGTGCCAAGACAAAGAACGCGAGACAAACCACGAAACTAAAGCCAACTGCGACGACGAAACGACCTTCCTCGGTGAGAAACCCTCATCCTCTCTTTGAAAGCGCCAATGCAAGACCAAAATTTCGGGTTCTCAAACGCGATGAGCTTTGGTTCAATCGAAAGGAAGAAGGCTGGACTCGTGCCATGGTCATTCTCAACGACGCAGAGCAAAGTCTGCTCTTTTTTGACCCCAACACCGAGATCGACGAAGCCCTTTGGTTTGACAGCGAGACGAGCCAACGCGCAGTGCTCCTTGTTGCAGGGCTACACGAAGCCTCCATCGATATTGCGCACTCCGAAGATGCTCCAACCTCCGAAGTTCTTCAAATGGATTTGCGTGGAACAAATGCTGGCGCCACAAAAGAGAACGCATCGGATACGACTGAACCGTCTGCAAATCGGATTTTCCTTGCCTTCTCCCAGCCGGACCAGGCCATGAGCTGGACCGCGGCTATCAAGCGAGCGTCCTTTCCCTCTGGTCCGCTGTGGACCTCACGACCACAACACATTGATGATTACGCCATGTCCACGCTTCCTTGTCTTAAAGTAGGCGCGGTATGGCGAGCAGAAGGCACAAAGACGTCCGTGATGATTGATTCTTTGCGCTTGTGCAGCTCGGCCTCCCTTGTCGACGCGGCAAGCGCCGAATCTTCGCTGCTTTTGCTTCGGCTCAAGATCTTTGGCTGCGCGGCCGCCGAGGCGCGCGGACGTTGCGTCTGCGAGATCGGCGCCGAGATTAGATTTAACGCCAGCCAACGTCTTCCGCGCGGCGCCAGACCCGAGAGACGCGCCGCGAAGCAAGGCTAGCCCGGCCTTGCGCGGGGCCGCGGGGCGCAGCGGGGGGAGAACCGGAGCGAGGCAGAGGCGCACGTCGCCGGCCGCGAGCGCGCGAGGGGTTGGCGCGCGAGAGGGGCCCGGGGGTGGCTCGAATTTTCGCCTGTCTGTGTGTCTGTCTGTGTGTCTGTTTGTCTCTCAGTCTTGGTAGAAATCCTGCTTCTACCTGGGCCGCGAAGTGCGACGTTGCGCAGCAGGAGCAGAGCTCGCGTACGCACGCTGGCAGAAGCGTCGTGTGCAAGGCATTGCAGACGGCGACAAGGGCTGCGCAAACATACAGCGACACAACGTCGACTCCTCGAAGGCGTGGGTGGTTTGCATAATAAGCGCGGCTCCTCAATCGACCGACCGCAACGGCGTTTGCGTGAAACATTAATCATACGTACATATACAGCTTGTCTGAGCGGACGTGCGTGCGCTCGCAAGACGCGCGCGCAAACGATAGTATCGTCTCTGACGACGAGCAGGAAAGACCACGTACCGAAGACGAACCATGCTTGTTACGAATACCGCAGGGGCGGCTTCGTCGCAGGATGCTGGATCCCCTTCGGTGCAAGCTACATCATCAGCTAGCAGCAGCAACAGCAGCAGCAGCAGCGGTGCCAAGACAAAGAACGCGAGACAAACCACGAAACTAAAGCCAACTGCGACGACGAAACGACCTTCCTCGGTGAGAAACCCTCATCCTCTCTTTGAAAGCGCCAATGCAAGACCAAAATTTCGGGTTCTCAAACGCGATGAGCTTTGGTTCAATCGAAAGGAAGAAGGCTGGACTCGTGCCATGGTCATTCTCAACGACGCAGAGCAAAGTCTGCTCTTTTTTGACCCCAACACCGAGATCGACGAAGCCCTTTGGTTTGACAGCGAGACGAGCCAACGCGCAGTGCTCCTTGTTGCAGGGCTACACGAAGCCTCCATCGATATTGCGCACTCCGAAGATGCTCCAACCTCCGAAGTTCTTCAAATGGATTTGCGTGGAACAAATGCTGGCGCCACAAAAGAGAACGCATCGGATACGACTGAACCGTCTGCAAATCGGATTTTCCTTGCCTTCTCCCAGCCGGACCAGGCCATGAGCTGGACCGCGGCTATCAAGCGAGCGTCCTTTCCCTCTGGTCCGCTGTGGACCTCACGACCACAACACATTGATGATTACGCCATGTCCACGCTTCCTTGTCTTAAAGTAGGCGCGGTATGGCGAGCAGAAGGCACAAAGACGTCCGTGATGATTGATTCTTTGCGCTTGTGCAGCTCGGCCTCCCTTGTCGACGCGGCAAGCGCCGAATCTTCGCTGCTTTTGCTTCGGCTCAAGATCTTTGGCTGCACGCTCTCCATGGATCAGGTTCTCACGAGCGGCGAGCCCGATCCGCTCGAGGTGGAAAACCTGAAAACAACCACCTTGCAGGAGCTTTTGAGCTTTGTCACGAGCTGCGAGATGACGGGTCGCCAAATTGACGAAATCGCGCTTTTGGACTTTGTAGAAATGATCGCGCTCAACGTCATGCGCCCTCTGCATGTCTTGGGCTCCGGTGGACAGGCGGTCAAGTCGTCTTCCACGGGTCGCTCAACAAACTTTCGCCACAGCTCTTCTAGAAATGAAGGTCGTGACGCTGGCAGGCCTGGTGACGATGACGATCCGGTTTGGACGCATCTCGCGCTGGCCTACGAGCTGTTTCTCAAACTTTTGAGTTCTGGCGTGTGTGAACTGAGTGCGAAAAAAAGATGCGTGCGCGAAGAGCTCTGCCACGAGTTTGTCCAGCTCTTTCGGTCGCCAAATCAGATTGAGCGCGACTACGTTAAGACGATTGCGCATTGCATGTACAGCAAACTAGTCAGCCACCGCGGTACAATGCGACAGGCCATGGCACATGCATTGCTCGACTATGTGCACGTTTCCCGCGTGCATGAAGGCGTAGCAGAAATGCTCGAGGTCTTTGGATCGATCGCAAGTGGGTTTGCCATGCCCGTCAAGGAAGAACACCGAGAAATGTTGCTTCGTAGTCTGCTGCCGTTGCATTCCATGCCAGGTTCCGAGGCCTTTCATGAGCAGCTTTCCTTTGTCCTCATGCAATATGTCACCAAGGACCCGGACTTGGTGGTGCCCGTGGTGCGCGCCTTGCTCAAGTATTGGCCGCATCGCAATGCGGCCAAGCAAATCTTGTTTCTCGGCGAAATTGGCGAGCTCGTGGCCTTTGTTGACCCGGCTCACTTTGTCCACCTACGTGGGCCTCTCATGACGCAGCTTGGCGCTTGCATAGGGGGCCGGCACTTTCAAGTTGCCGAGTACTCGATGGGTCTTCTCAACAACAATTCTCTTTATGCGCTCATCTTTGATGACCCAAGTTCGCGACGTTTTGCGTACCCGCGTCTTGTGCGCGCGCTCTGCGCGGCATCAGAAAGTTGGAATGCCTCTGTGCGACAAATTGGCTCCGATATCTTGCAATTCCTACGAACGCTAGATTTCCAGCTCTATCTCGTTGCGAGCAATGCGTCGCGTCCGGCAACGAGTCATGATCAAGACGCAGAAACAAACACTGATGGCGACGAGGAGGAAGAGGACGAGGATGTCTTTGGGAACGACGATCTTGAAATTGACCTTTTTCACGCTGAAGATTCGAACGAAGACCACCTAGCAGCAAGAACAGAAGAACAAGCTGATGAAGAGGAAGCGGAGGAGGAGGAGGAGGAGGAAGAAGAAGAAGACAAGAATGCAGAGGATCACAGCCGTTTTTCTCCGGAAGTGAACTTTGCGCGACCAGATCATGAAAAGCAGTTGCGAACGAGTAGCCCGCAAACCGACACAGATGCTGGCAGCGATGGTGAGAGCGGTAAAAACAGTGGTACGACGATTACCACGACCAACAACAAGAAGAAAAACAACGATAACGACGACGACGACGACGAAGAAGAAGAAGAAGAAGAAGAAGAAAGCGGTGACGATGAAAATAATGAAATGTCTTTTGCCGGGGTTGGCGAGAGCATCAAGCATGAGCATGAAAAGGAATCCAAATCTTCCGACGTGTACGAGAAGGAAAACGCGAGTGGGCCGAGCAACGACCACGAGGACGACGAGGAAAATAGTAGAGAGGAGGATGACCGAGCCATCGAGTCTCGAACCAACGCTGCCTTTCGTACGCAAAAGAACTTTGATCACCTCGAGCGGGTGGCACCCTGTGATCCAGCACCACGAGTCCGCCGTGGACCTGCTGCCGCCGCCGCGAGCGTCGCTGCTGGCGTGCTCTCGCCGCGTCGCAAGGTTCATGCGCGCCCCCTCGAGCGACCCTCCACTCCTGTGTTATAGAGAGCCGCGTATCAGTTACGACTAACGCAAGACATTTTCATTTTCACTGACCGCTAGACCACCTTTTTTCATCATTACGAAAAGATAGCACTTGGCCCCTACCTGACGCTACGAGTTGTGCACCGCCTCTGCTCTCGTTGCGTAAACCATCAAGCAAACCGAGTTTTTAACGCATCTATACCTTGTCTTATCTTTGGCGTATACGACGAAGACGAACAGAGTCAGCCAGCTGCTAGCTGAGCTATATAGTATACATACAAGGACAGGATCCATTTTCCTTCGTCTTTACGTTTTTATTGCGACGTTGGAGGCTCTTGACATCGTTCGCGCCTTTCAGGTTTTTTACGTGCTCACAGGATCAAATTGTTTCTTTTCAGACAAACAAAGTTTATCTTTTCTGGCTGTCGATGCATGCATGCATGGCTGGCAGAGAACTATTACTTCCGAGACCTCGACGGAAAGGGAACCTCGGATTGCGCTCTGCGGGTCATCCCGAGAGAGTCAGAAAGAAATGCAACTTTCTTTCCACCTTACTTCGCATGATCACTTTTTTCCATTTTCGAGTATTTGCAATTACTCGGCAAAATCGGTAAATTCTAAAACCATGAAACCATAATAAATAATGCGTAAAAAGTTTAGCCGACCCTTATAGTTGTTAAGGCGGGTGAGCTACGTAGCAAATAGGCTTTTAGTATGAGGCCTACTTTTCGGAACGCGCCGCCAAAGTCCTCCAGAGCCCCTCCTCCGCACCGGCACGGGCGGGTGCACGACTCGCTCCCCTCGCTCGCGCCCGGCGTGGC
>KN805449.1:121308-132538 GCA_000818945.1 Schizochytrium sp. CCTCC M209059
GGCGTGGCTCGCAGTCACGCCGCCCGCCTCGGCACAGCGCCCGCCGTGCATAACCCCCGGCAGGTCGACGCACGCAACGACCGACGCCAGAGCCCCATTCCCGGGTCCGTACGTACATGCATGCTCCTAGTACCGTCAGCCAGCTGCGGCGCGGCTTGCAGGCCATGACGTCATAGCGCGACTTCCGCAGCTCCGGCGCCTCGAGCGAGCACAAGGTGAGCAAGCGCAAGCGCAGACAGACGGTGGATCGAGCCGCCGGCCAGGCTCCGTCTCGCGCTCCATGCGCAGGATCGCCACGGGCCTCGCTCGCGTCGGCCGCCCTTGGCAGGATTTGTGCTAACATCCGCTGGTCTCTCGCGCCTCCGCGGGCCCGCGACTCGAGCTCATCGCCGCTCGCTCGCTCGCTCGCTGGCTGGGCTCGCTGGCTGGGCTCGCAAGAGGACGTCCGGGTTTCTCTCGCTCACCGCTGTCAATCTTCGCCCGCCCGAGGCAGGCGGAAATGGACGTACGAGCGAGCCTGAGGGCGCCGTCGTCATTGGCGACGCCATCCATCCATCCATCCACCCATCCACGCATCCATCCACCCATTCATTGTCCATTCCAGACCGACCATCGACCCGGCCAGCCTAAGCCACCGGGGATTGGAGACGAGGTCCACCGCATCGCATCGCGGCCGAAGCTCCTCCCGGCAGCGGCGACAGGAGCGGAGCCTCGCGTCGCGGCGGAGTGACGCGAGGTGCGTCGCTTGGCAGGCCTACCGGATAGGTCGCACTGCGTATTCTGCGATAGGTAGTACTCGCGAGCCGCGCAAGGCGCACGCCGCGGCCGATGGAGGACCCATCCGCGGGCACGGGCACCAGGCTAAACTCGTAGCTGGCGGCGCGCGCAGAGCCCGCCCCGCGCGAGCAGGGGGCCCGGCGGCGCGCAGAGGCGCGCGAAGGCGGGCAAGCAGGCGCCGCGCGCCAGGTGTGGGGAGATACGAGTTTAGAGAGCGGGGGCGCCCGGGCAGAACGAACGCGCGACGACGCAGGCCAGGAGAGAGAGCGCCATCGCCCGCGGCGGCGACGTCGTTCTGCTCGGGAAGAAGACTCGAGGCGGAGCAGGGCAGAAAGCAGAAACCGAGGCCGAAGCGAGAGCAAAACCTGAACCAACGAGAGAGAACCGCCGTCGACCGAGCAGCAGCAGCAGCAGCAGCAGCAGGAGCAGCAGCCGCGGAGCAGAACGGAGCAGGATGGCGACGTGGGGCTACGAGGGGGAGCTCGGCGCGGCGAACTGGGGCAAGCTGTGCCCCGAGTACGCGATCGCAGACGAGGGCAAGGCGCAGTCGCCGATCGACCTCCCGGGAGAGGCCAAGGAGACTACCGCGGAGAGCGCCTCGAGCGACCCCACCGCGGAGCAGGCGGAAAAGGCGGAGCCCGCCAAGCTCGAGCTCAAGTCCGGCAAGGCTTCCATCATCAACAATGGGCTCACCGTGATGGTGAACGCCAAGGGCGCCAGTGAGTTCAAGGTCCAGGGCCGCGTGTACGAGCTCGCGCAGTTCCACTTCCACTCGCCCGCCGAACACACTTTCGGTGGCCAGCGCCATGACCTCGAGCTTCATCTCGTTCACTTCGCCAAGGATGGCCAGGGCCCGGGCCCTGCCGCCGCCGTCGTCGGTATCCACTACAAGCTCGGCGAGACCGCGGACCCCTTCCTCGAGCGCGTCTTCGAGCACGTGCCCTCCCTCACCAAGGACGAGGAGACACCGCTCGCCGAACCCATTGCCTTTGATGACATCGACATTGCCGGCGAGTTCTTCGAGTACGATGGATCGCTTACCACGCCTCCTTGCTCCGAGGGCATTCACTGGTGCGTCATGAAGAAGGTCCTCACGCTCTCCAAGGAGCAGCTCGAGGTCTTTAGGACTGCTATCCCCGTCGACAACTATCGCCCCGTGCAGCCTCTTAACGGCCGCTCCATTGCTGTCATCCAGTGCTCTTGCACCTCTCATTCCGCGGCATCCGAGGCGCCGGTCAAGGCCAGCCCCTCGGGAGCTTCCATGGCATCGAAGGCGACGGCTTCTGTCCCGCACGTCAACTCGCCATCCACCATCTCGGCCTAAGATGTGCGTTGTCGTTGTATTGAGATCGAGTCTCTGAACTCGATTCTTTCAGCAAACACATCTAGGGAAGTATCATTCCATGCGCCCATGCCACTCTTTTTGGGGGCGTTGCTGTTTTGAGCCTTTTTTTCATCTGCTCGCTCGCTCGCTTTCTTCTCTTCTCTTTTCTTTCTTTCCTTCTATTGTCTTTCATATAGATAGTATGACCTACCGATCGATTGATCGATCGCTCGCTCGCTCGCAGCTGGCCTTTTCTCTCATTGACGTTAAAACCACAATGAGGCAGCCTCGCGCCCCCTGACTAAAATTCTTTCTCCTTACCAGACTACATTTACACACAACAGTATATTCTTTTCTCTCATGATTCATACTCAATCGGTCTCTAATCAGCCCACACGCACGTGTCGCAGCGCTGTCTGCCTAGTTCATTTCTGGCACACTATGTTGATTCTTGGTCGAACCGCATAGATTTGAATTGATCAATTCTCCGGTTCACCCAGGTCGTGCGGAAGTGACGCTAATGCCCCGGGCGAGAGATTCTGCTACTAGACTTGGCCAAACATCTTCGCATTTATCATATCACTGCCACTGTGACGAGTCCTGGCGGAAACGCATAGATCAACCGTTCCGGAAAAAAAAAAGAAAAAGAAAAAGTCCCAGAAGACGAAGAAGAAGAAGAAGAAGAAGAGAAACTTGCTTTATTCAACCCAATCCAATCATTTTCACTCCAAGGAGGCCATGAGACCGAGCCAAATCTCAAGCGTGATCTCAAGACTTTGCTTCTCGACGTCCTTTTGCAAGAGTTCTGCCAGCGCCGTCTGCAGCTCTGCAAAAGTTTGAATGCCCACCTTGTGATTGCGCAAGACAAAGAAGAGGTCCCAATCTGAAAGAACCGAATCCGTTTGACCCGATTCCATCGCACTGACCAAGTCAACAAATGCGTGCCTTGCTGTCTTACCCTGGTCCTGCTGCAGAAGAGAGGCGTTGATGCGTCGCAGCACAGCGCGAAGACGCGCTGCGCTCAATCGGGACTCAAACGACCCTCGGGCAAGATACATCTCACTGCGCTCGATGAAGACTTCATACACTACCACCTCATCCTCTTGCGCCATGGCGTCCACAAGAGAGACTGCTCCTACACTCACCGTCGGAACACCCACAGTTTCGAGCGCCCGGTTCAGCATGCGGAGCGAAAGACTTCCGTCGAGATCCCCATCGACTTCGCGAAACGTCTCGTACAGATTGATCTTCTTTTGCGACGCAACTTCGATCATTCTCCAGAGCGCGTGGCGTGATTCGTCAAGAGGCGCAGAATCCATGGCTTCGACAAGCAAGTCGAAACGCAAGGCTCTCTTTTTCGACTCAACATGCTCACTATCTGCAGAGAACGACTCGACCAATGCCTGCGCCAGACGTCGCAGCTTAGGTCGTGGCTCCTTGGCAAAAACCTTTTCCAGTCTGCTAAGCAGTGAACTTTCGTCACATGACTCTGCTTCCATGGAAAGCCCACAGTGTGGGAATTCAGCGTCGATGAAATGGAGGACTCCAACGTATGTTCCGCTTCCGCGAAGCATGCGTCCCAATACTTGGCACGCAAACTCCTTCTTGGCAGACGCTTCTGCGGCAATGTCTCCTTTGGCGTCAAGAAGTGACACCTCAAGGACTAGCATCTCGTAGTCAATGTCTGCCTGACTGGAACCGTGAGGTGCGTTTTTAAAGCCGAATCTGCGCTGCAAAAAGTCCGCATCGGGCCCTTCGCATCGTATCGGGACACCGAGTTTGCCAAGCTCCCAAGAGAGCTCGTGCATCGACACCGTTCCCGTACTTGTTGCGTCGTGTGTGAGGCAAATGTCATACGGTGGTCGCCCTGACTGCGCGTGATATTTTCGCAGGCCACGTCGAAGTCGCTCAAGTCCAAGCGTTGTAAAGTGTACCTTTTCAAGACGAAGGTCGGTCAGAAGATCCATCAGAACAGATTCATAGGCGATTGGAAGCCGATCGTACCGCACTTCAGTCGCGCTTTCTTCCTTGCAATCTTGCAAGAGTGCAATTTTCAAAAGTTTCTCATCCTGTCTCGATTTGCTCTTAAGCGCCGTGCAAAAGCTGTCCAGGGAAACTTCCCCCTCGCAAGCTTTGTCTTGCTCATGTAACGCAGAGAGAAAAGCTTTGAGTCCCCCAAGTTTGGAAATCCCACGCCAAAGCCGCGCGCCGTGCACTGCACGTTGAGCAGACTTGCGCGCTGCCTCCTGGGACGAGGTCTCCGGGAAACGGCTACAAAGCACAAGCGCAACATCAAAGAGCATATCAGGATGGACCTGTTCCGCAGGCACATGGAGCATTTCTTTCGACGCATCGTTCGCTGCACTCGTGGATGTCCATTCCTCCGATTCCTTCATATACTTGCCACTTGATGCGCAGAGCTCAGCCCAAAATGAAGATGTAAACCCTGATTCTTTCAAAATGCTCTGGGCATCCTGATAAGAAACCACGTCATCCTCGCCGGGCAAGAGTTTATCAAAGAGCGCGTTCCGCTGAGCCAACTCGCAGCGCGCAAACCAGCGACCGAGACGCACAAACTCGGCTTCAATGGCTCTCTCTCGGGCAAGGTGTAACGTGCTCACCATCCAAAGAGTGAATGGCCCCGGATTACGCCCATAGTCTGCGGCAAGACGCCGAGCTTGGTCAATATGATCCCTCGTCGCCCCCTCACCGCGCGCTCCGGCGCAAAGTGCTGTGAACATGGCCTCTTGGTCCACAATTCCAGAGGCGTCGACATCGGCAGCCATGAGCTGCAAAAGAACTGTCTCTGTGTCGACGCTTGCGCGGGTCTGCGCCGCTTCGACAATCGCTTTGCAATTTATGAGGCCCTCGCCGCCACCGCTCGCAGCTTGGAGTTCCTCCAAATCCGCATCTTTGAGGCGAATTCCAATTGATGCTTGCACAGCTTCAGCAAAAGACGCAACATCAAGGAGCACACTTGACGCATCGTCTGTTTTCTGTCCATTATCCGCTTTTCGAATGCAGTCAAGAAACGCGGTTGCTCGTGGTTGAAGACGTGCAATGAGACCTGTCCAAAAGCTTCGGCCAAGCAAACGAATAAGCGGCACATCAAGGATATCCACGTTTGGACGAGAACCTAGAACAAGGTGCAGTTCATCCTCGTCGAGATCCTCATCTAGCTCACGTAGCACTTGATGTCGAGGGGATCCTTCCGGCTCGAGAGCCACGAGAAGATCCATCTCCTCAAGATAGGCTCGACGCCAGAGTCTTTGTACTAGTGCCCTTCGATATGCTTCGCTCTCATTCGTCCATCGGAACACAAGACGTTCGTGCCGAAGCACCGTTTCCCCATTCTGCGCGCGAGCCAGATTTCCGTGTGTCGTTTGCAGCTCGGCCAGAACTTCAGGGAGCTCCGACACGAGCTCAGGGTGATTCAGGTCGTTGACGACAAAGGTCTCAAAGTTCGATCCTGTGATCCAGCCTTCGTAGCGCCTGTCATGCATGGCCAAATAGGTCAAACAAGAAGCTGCTCCAATGCGGCATACAGCTCGTTTCAGCTTGCTCAAGCAGCGATCGGCCGTGATACTTGACGCGCGTAAGGGATACGTCAATGTTTTGCCCTGTGGGGAACTTGGCAGGAATTGCGCACTCACGCGATTTGCCCACTGTGCCGCCAGCTCGTCATCAATTTCGTCATCGGAGTCGTTCCTTTTGCGCTGCGTTTCTGCCACAGTCATTTCTTCTGTCCAGTCCCGCTGGCGATTCGACGAAGTTTTCTTGGTGATTTTGTTATCGGCCTCACCATCGCTGGAACCATCCCACCTGGGACTTTGCGACGACGACGAAGATGATGAGCACGGAGATGACGACGACGACGATGATGATGAGCACGGAGAGGAAGACATGGACGACGATGAAAAGGTGAAGGAAGAAGAAGAAGAGGAAGAAGAGATGGAGGAGGAGGCTGACTTTGATACGCTGTCTTTTGCGATTCGGACCGTGGCAGTGTCGAGAGCCGATGGCAATCGTTTGGCCTCAATTTGACTATTGTGAATGCTCATCTTGCTTGCCTGTCCGCCCATCAACTCGCCAAGGTGATACGCTGCCTGTGTACGAAGCTGAGAAACCTGTGCATCCTCCTGCCCTCTTCCATGCTTTAGCGCCTCTTTGAGGGTCGCCTGCATGTCACGCTGCGTCTGCTCGAGCTTTGCGATTTGTTCCATCTTGTAATCGTCACGGTAAAGTCTACGAGTATGCGTCGCGCTTTGACGAGATGCTTTCGGCACTTTAGGCGAAGCCACTTTCAGGGGCTCATTTCGCGCAGCAACACATGTTGGCAAATTCTTTCGCTGAGACGAGCCAGGCTTGATTTGTTTCTTGCTGGACTTCTTGCCAGGTAAAGTACTCTTGCGACGAGGTTTCCGAACCAATTTGCGACGCGTTGCAGTCTTGCTCAAGGATGGTTTGCTTGGCTCAATTTGGAATGGGGCTGATAGCGTGAACATGTGTGTTCCGGGACCTTCAGTGCGCGAGTCGATTCCGTTCGACAGCGGGACTGAGACAAGCTCAAATTCACTGTCGGGACTCTTTAATGTGCCCAGTTGGACCAGAAAGCAAAAACGATAAAGTCTTGCGACGCCTGAAGTGGCATCGTTGTCGCTGGCTTGAGAATCAAGGCCCGCCTTTGTCTTGGAAGCCAGGACTGATGTGAAAGCTGCAGTGTTAAAAGCCAAATCTAAACGAGCGCACTCATCTGTGCAGCCACGCTCAACGCTGGTAGTGCCAAGATAGCGCCAGCCCCGGAGCTGACCTGTCCGCGTTTGCACGAGATCGTGCAGGGGGTCCCAGCGGCGGAGACGGTCGCCAACCGTGTCGATGGTGTGCTTGCGAATGACGGCTGTGAGCGACGCCGCGCCCGCATCTGAAAAGGATTTGGTCTCGTCTCCAGCAGCGCCGCGCACACCTGGCGTGTACTCGAGGAGTCGAAACCAGATACGAGCTGCAGGAAGCAAGTGACGCCGCTCCAGTTTGCGCGAAGCAAAGTCTACGGCTTGCATAAGCCCTGGACCAGGCCGAAGAATAAGCGTATGCACACGATGAAGAGCGAGGCAAAGCTTACCCTCTGGGCCACCACCAGCCTCCCACAAGGACTCATGCTGGTTCAGCACGCGAACCTGCAGATAATCGGAGGATCCAAGGAGCACCTGTGGTGGGATGAGAAGCAATTTTCGTGAGGCGTCAAAGACGTCAACTTCGTGAGGTGAAAGTCCCAACTCGTATCGCATTTCATCGCGCGTAAGATCGACAAAGCCGCGCCCGTCGAGCGCGTAAGCCTCCATGCGTGACAAGATGGCAGGGGCAAAGCGCAGCAGCTTGCCGAGCCTACTAATGTCACTGACACTCCAGCGTTTGATGGGTTTGCGAGCACGAAGACCGAATGCTCGACTTGCCCACCATGCGCCTTCAGGATCGTCGAGTCTCGTCGTTGCATGCCTTGCAGCAATGGTTTCCCCCATGACGGCCTTGTCAGTGCCAGAGATTTCATTGCGGAGATCTTGATTCGTTCGTGAGACGACGTGTTTTGCGAGAAGGCTTATCTGGTACTGGAGGCGTTGGCGCACAATGGAATCGAGAACTCCCAAGTTGCAGAGTTCTTGTTCGAGACAGAAGCTGCCCTGCATCTCGCGCTCCAAAAGGTACTTGCCCGTGACGCGACCACGCGACACAGATGCAGCAGGCTTGTCACGGCGCTCGCCAGCTCCGCACGCGCGAAAGAGCATCGCAATATGGTCCGCGGTCCACTGATTAAAAGGAATTGCCACAAGTGGCCGCCATTGCTGCAATGAGGAATCTATCTCAAACCCGGCGGCAGCCTTTTCAATGTCACCTCGCTCATGTTGTTCAAAGGCAGTCTCGATGCTCTCTACACGGACGAGATCAAGGAGAGCACGATGCAGCTGGCGCACCGCCAGGGAGCCTGACTCGAGGTGTAAGAGCGATGCCAGCGAGCCAAGATCAAGCAAAGGGAGTACTATTTCTGAATCGTCACGTAACGCGCCAAGACCTTTTGCTACGGTGTCCCACATGCCTGCGTCGGCGACAAGCTGCCAGAGCTGGTGTCTTGAGAGACGCAAACATCCATTGAGGCCTCGCTGAATCGCTTCGATGCGATCCTGCTCAAACAAAGAATCTGCGACGCGGCCAGGGTTGTCCTCAAGTGCGATCTCATAGCGCTCAAGATCGTCTCTGTCTGGACTTGCTTTGAATGGTTTCTGCTGTTTCTGGACACTCGGAGAATTTGTTTCAGGGCCTTGGTGAGACCACGCGGGTGAAGTCTTGGGCGGCAAGGGTGACTTTGCATTTTGATCTTGAGACTTTGAAGCTGGTGAATGCAGCATAGCTGGACTTGATGGCTTGTCCGTGTGAAGGAGTATCGTGGAAAAGTCAGAGGAGGAGGAAGACGACGACGACGACGATGACGGCGACGACGAAGATGATGATACAGACGATGGGGAGGAGGACGACGAGCTTGAAGATGGACTCGAGGAGTCCTGCACATCAACTGCGAGGTGCGAGTGCGTCTCAATCTGCGAAAGAGATGGGGTTTGCCAGTCTGCTACGTGGTTGTGCAAAAGCTGCCGCAGACCGAGTTGTACTTGCGCAGTCAAACTCGGATCTACTGATGTGGAATCTTGTTGGAAACCCTCACGAAAGTCATGTTCAGGTTTTTCACGTGATGCCCAAGCTAGGTCAGGTTCGTGAACATCTTGGTTGTGATTGGCTTGCGGCGGTGCAAGAAGTTCGTTCAAGCCTTGTTGAGCTTGTTGCACCAGGGAAAGGTTTTCGCTTCGGTTTTTTGAACGTGGACTTGTATCCTTTGCTTTCTTACCACGCGCGCTCAGAATGGCAGGACTCTCAAGTAAAGGAGTCGAGTGTGGAGACCATGGTTCGCTGACTGGACTACTTGGACTCGCGGTAGCGTTGAGGTGCCTCTGAGGACTTGTTTGGTGACGCCTTGACTGCCGTGGCTCAATGTTTTTCTGCTGCTGTATCTCGTGGTGCGCTTGTCTCGATGCACGTGGTCTTTCCCGCTGTCTTGTTTCTCGACTGGGAGATCTCGAATTGCGAGAAGCAGGAGATTCGCCTCTCCAAGGCCTTATATGCGGACTACGTCCACGCTGACGCTGCGCTTGGCCCTCGTTGTGCTCGGACTCTGAGTGAGAAGGAGAGGCAATTTCAATCTGCGCAAAATCTGCCGGAGTTGACCTTTTGTGTTTTGTCGGAGACGACATTCTTCGAGGACTAGGTGGGGCGTGAGAAACCTCTTGGTCAAGCGCAGGTTTTATCTTGGCAGAGAGTATTGCTGCGACACTCTTGACACTTCCCACGGTTGTTTCGGTGTGCAGCTTGAGCTTTTCTTGACGATCAGGAGTTCGTGATAAACGCGCGAGAGACACTTCTGCGTGGCCTGCGACGGTGCCGTCAGAATCTCTTAAAATAAGGGCAAGGTGACCAAAGTTAGCGTCCAATTTTGAGACACGGCAGAAAGACGATTTGCCGATGATGATGGGTTGACCTGATACAAGGTTCAAAGAAGAGGTTTCCATCATGGTCCCGAGCTGATGAAGATCATTTGTACTCACGTCAGCATCGCGAATGACAGGAATGATGCCAAGGTCCAGGTGCGCCTTTTCGATAAAGACATCGATGTCCTGCAGACATTTGAGCTGCACTCGCACATTGGCTTCACCAAGCATGGAGACAGACGCCAGCGGTCTGGCCTCTGCATTTGCGGAGAACCAGATCCGGATAGAGGTAGAGAGCCCAAATATTGTGGCGGGATACTTGAGAAAAGGAAAGATCGAGAGACGCCAGACTTTGGACTGACGCGTCCTGTCATCGTCGATTTTTAGTTCCATCAAAGTGCTCTTGTCGATGGATGATTGCTTGGCGAAATCGGCAAGTGCTCGTGAAATAGAAATGTGGGTGTCAGTCCAGGTGCCTAGCGCGTCAGCCTCATCGTGATTGTCAGCGTCTTCTCGAGGGCTTGTCTCGATTATTCCAGCCGCGAAGGTGTCGAGAGGCTGTGTCGAGGCATCGGGAAGAGTGAGGGAGGCGTGCGATACCGTGAGTGAAGGTTGCAGTTCAATGTGAAAGGTGCCCGCGCGCAGTGCGTAGTCAACGACGCGTGCATATTTTGGCGGGGGAGATTGAGACCGCGATCCTTGGCGCTGTCTACGAGCTTCAAGCAGCTTGCGTGTGTCTCCTGCAGCCGCACGTTTTAGTTGCTCGGGATCAACGTCGCGGACGTCAATGCACTCTTCGGGGAAGACACCCCGTCTTCCCCGCGCATCGTATCCAATCCACCACTTGCCACGCTGGTTCACAAGATTTGCTCTTCTCACAATCCACACGGGCTGGCCAACTTCAAGGGCAAGCTCTTTATTTCTGTGGCTTCCGGCAAAACGTTTAATGACACGCACGAGCGGCGCGCCGTGCGGCATATTTTCATGAACGAGAGTCTCCATATCGCGGGCGTACGCTCGTTTGTACGAGAGCTAGAGGACAAACGAAAACCTTCTTGCTCCGCGTTTGCGAGGCCGTAGTTCCACCTTTGGGCCCCCACCTCGCCCACGCAAGCAGATTTGACTTCGCTTGCTTGTTTGCCTGTTTACTTGCTTGCTTTCTTGCTGGGAGCGCCGCTGCAGCAGCTCCCAGCGCAGCGTCTGGCCCCGCGTCGTCCTCGCAAAGCTTTCTTTCGAGCGCAGTCCCCGTCAGGAGAGGATCCCAGCGCGTTGACGCGCTTGCTGCATGGCAAGCTTCGCTGCCTGACTGACGCAAGCCCAAGCTGCAGCCTGCCGTATGCAGTGAGCGCCCTTGCGACCCAACGGTCCTCTGAGAACCCCCAGCGAACGCACCCGGAACCAATAGACCCTTTTCTCTTTCCTTCTTTGGTCTCTTTTCCTTCAAGTTTCCTTCTTTCCTTGCGTCTTGGTTTCTTTCAAGTTGTTTGGTCTGGGCTCTCGCGAAGACGATCAAGCAATCGACCAAGCAATCAATCAATCAATCAATCACCCAGGCCAGCGCACGCGTCGCGCCGCGCCCGCTCGCTCGCACGCCGCCCGCCCG
>KN805450.1:13082-41611 GCA_000818945.1 Schizochytrium sp. CCTCC M209059
ATGTCACCAGCGTGGCGATACAGGGCGACACCATCGTCAGTGGGTCACAGGACAAGACGGTGCGCATCTGGAACGCTACGTCGGGCGAGGAGCAGCACGTGTTGGAGGGGCACTCTGGTTCGGTCAACAGCGTGGCGATACAGGGCGACACCATCGTCAGTGGGTCCCATGACAAGACGGTGCGCATCTGGAACGCTTCGTCAGGCGAGGAGCAGCACGTGTTGAAGGGGCACTCTGGTGCGGTCTACAGCGTGGCGATACAGGGCGACACCATCGTCAGTGGGTCACGGGACAAGACGGTGCGCATCTGGAACGCTTCGTCAGGCGAGGAGCAGCACGTGTTGGAGGGGCACTCTGATGCGGTCATGAGCGTGGCGATACAGGGCGACACCATCGTGTCTGGGTCCTGGGACAAGACGGTGCGTATCTGGAACGCTACGTCGGGCGAGGAGCAGCACGTGTTGAAGAGGCACTCTAGTGTGGTCTTCAGCGTGGCGATACAGGGCGACATCATCGTATCACAGTCAAGAAATGAGACTCTTTACTGGAACGCTCGAACAGGCGAGGCACTCGACGCGGATGAGGCGGAGGGATCGATTACATCTGGAACAAACACTTTGGTGAACTTTGAGAACAAAACGCACGTGAAGCTTAGCGAAGGCATTGGCTTCACGACGGATCACGCAATTTATGGGGCGCCCCATAAGACAGCACGAGAGGGGAGTGTTTACGTTATTGGCGACTATAGCGGGATGGTACACATCTTGCATGTCCAAGGTATCGATCTTGAGACCTAATTGTTTGGCTTACGCGCTACCGTGTGCCATACCTGCGTGGGCGACCGACCTTATTGAGGAATGGACTGTAAAAATGGATTTTGGTTAGCGGTGATTGGCTACGGATGATTCGGGTCTGCTAGTAAAGGAACTGCTTTGTCTCGGGCGCTAGGTCCGAGACTTGGATAAGTGGTGTTCAGTGGAGCTAGTGAGGAGCACGGGCCCTTTTGGAGGTTTGTCAGCTAGGAGATGTTCACTGCCGTGAGTCTGTAGTTTGTCCTCACTCAGCACACTGATCGCTGTAAAGGCTTTAGATGATACTACCCATGGGTGACAGATTGACGGTATGTCGTTCATGCCGACCATCCATGGTTGCGTCATTCTTTGTCCTCGATAGACCTTAAATGCTTGTGATCACTTATTGCGACGCAGTAGTAATATTTCACTTTTAAACTTTTGCTTTTTCTGTATAACTTCCGTTTTTGATTGATTCCATGAAGCTATATTTGGCATGAAGAGATGGACGACGGGAAATGCAACGGCGTGGTCACAAATCTTCGATGGGATTACCACAATCGTGAGGGCAGCGCACCTATTTTGGTGAAGAAACTGTATTGTCTCGAGGATCATCTAAAAGAGACTGCCGACACTTATCCAGCCATGACGGCAGTGGCAATACAATCTTCCGTCCGCCCACTTTCTATAGTGTCGTCGTCAAGTGTGCTTCGTCATCAGATTGACATTTCTTCCTTCAAGAACGGTGCCGCAAAGAAGTTTTGGCTGGCATGAATAAGCCGCACAAGAATTTCCACGGCATCATGACTTTAGAAAATTACAAACATGGACATGGCAGCACGACCTGCGGAGGCTACTGGGGACCGACTTGCTCTAAGCGCCTCGAATTCTCGACTGAACTTGACTCATCTAGCCACGGCTAGACTCAAGTTCCATCCCAGCCGCGACTCTGCCTCTCATTCCATCGCATCACCTTCTACAAAAAGCGCCCTTGGCTGATCAAACCCTTAAGCGTGATATGGCGCAATGACCCATTGGCACTGGCCTGAACAATGTCCCGAAGCTGACAGTGAGGCCGGCGTTCGTCTGCCACGTACCTATCAAAAGAAGCTGCTTCGCCCTCGCGCTGCTGTCTTGTCTGAGTATGCCAAAAAAGGAGTGCAAAACTGCAGGCGACAACAGGCTTCACGATGTGACACTGGCCCAGCACGCACGTCCCAAAGGGCACAGTCATGCATGGCGCAGCGCATGACGGCGGTCCTCCTTGCAATATTTTCTCGCCGAGCTGGGCCGTTGTGCGTAGGATTTTCGCTCGCTGCGCGTTTGACACCATGATTGCAAAGCGAGCGGTCGTGGCCGCATCGACTCATTGACCTGTACCCTGTTTGGTCGCCAGCATCGGCTTAGAAACATCGACTTTCACAAAGTATAAACTTGCAGATAGCATGACTGCGCGCTTGACGCGACGCGCGTCGTAAGCGCTCACAGCGTCCGGGATGCTGCGGTGGTCTTTCTTTCTTGCTTGCTGCTGTTCAATCCAATGCTCAAGTCGCAGGGCAGCGCGAGGCAATATTTTCGGAATGCGCGTCTTCATCGATACAGCCGCGTCTCGGCCTCGCCGCGCGGCGGCGTCTCCGCGGCGTCTTGCAAGGCGGTGATCATCTGTTCGTCCAGTTAGGGTCGAATGTGCCAGATATGCACGTATTACAGGCTTCCAGGGGAGCGTCCATCTCATCACGCTGCATCGCGCCGGCGAGACGAGGCGTGCTGTGACGCAGGACGGGCTGGCTCGCACAGGCCGCGCGCCCTGCAGTGCGACCCTGTTCACGTCAAGTGGGCCCTTTACGAAGGCTCTGCAAAGCTTGACCTGCAGGACAACGGTGGATAGGTGCGCTCATGACCGCGTGCCGCTACGAGCAGCCCGACAAGGCCGAGTTGCTCATCGAGCGCGGGGCCAAGCTTGAGCTGCAGACTAACAATAAATACACCGCGCTCATGTATGGTGACATTTCAGCAGCCAAAAGAAATCGCATCACACCGCGTTACGCGGCGGGCGCCGATCTGGATTTGAAGATCATGACGTGCTGCCGCTGGCCAAGAGAAACAACACTCGCACCAATGCCGTCGCGTTCCTGGAGTTCGCGACGGCGTCGGAGATGGCGGGGCTCCTGCTGGGCGATTTGCAGCAGCCGCGGAGCCTCGTGGTGACCTTTTGCGAGGAGGGCATGCGCACGAAGAGGATATGCTCGGTGCTACAAGACGTGGATCTCCAGGTGATGGGCGTGACCTCGTCGCTGAAGCGGCGCATGATCTCGAACGAGTTCAGCCCAAACGCTGCCCAGGTCCCGCAAAAGTCGCTGCCCAGGCACGTGTCGCGGCGCATTTCGGGCATTTATCAGTACGGTGCTTTCCTCACGCTCGACTGGGGCGGGGATGGTGCAAACCATGAGGTCGTGAGCTCGGTGAACGCAAAGCTCCGAGGTCACGTGGTTTAATGAGGATTGCCTCTCTTGCGACACTGTCCAGCAAATCACGCAAGGCATTGAGAACTCGTGCAATGAGGTGGTGTATATCACGGAGCGATGCATGGACAAGCTGCAAAGCGATAATGAATATTTTTGCACGGAGGAGTTTCTCGCGGCGACGCGTGTTCGCAGCACGCGCAACATGATCACCGTTGTCGTGGACCCAGCAATCAATGCTCGACACTTCGTTGTGGCGAGGACCTCTGCAGCTCAAGCTTGGTGGCCATCTTTACATCGACTTTACGACGCCAGCCAAGCGCGAGGAGAACTTTCCATCTCTTTCTCGTCTGGAACGTATCAATGCTTGAGCCTGATGCATGCATCCGGAAGCGGATCTAATGTGATTTGAAGGCCTCCATGAGAAACAGACGCCGCACGGCCACAATGAGATGTTATGTTTGTTCTTTTAGCTGCAACGTGTGATAAAAGAGACAAGCGTCAGCTCACACGATATTCGGGGAAGCTACGGCACTTTCCGCGAAGGAATGCGTTGTCTCCAAACGAAACAGCAGCAGCGCCGAGGGTCTCAACGAGCATTAGAAGCTGCGTTGTCATCGGGCAGTTTCTGTGACAGTTTGGGAACGAACAAAACCAAGCAGATCGAGTACTGTACCAATACAGAGCTTTTCGGCGATACCAAATATGAGTTCGTTGTTTCATCGCACTCTCGATTCCCAAATTATAGCTGCTACATAGATTTGCCTGGGGTATGGAGGGAACGGTTTGAAGGCTAGCCTCGAATAAACACCCAATGATTACGATTTCGCACTTACGCTACTTTTCTCAGGATGTAGGCCTCCTTGTGTCGGTAATTATATGCTTACGCTTCCTAGGTTGCAGTACATTCGATCATACCACGTGGGCAACTCCTCATCTCATTCGCACTGAGCAGAAAAGTCACGTAGGGCCGGGTTAGTAGTGGGGGACTGCACGCGAAGTCCCTCCCGGTGTTGAATGTTTCCTCTTTTCTTTTTTTTTGAATATCCCTTCGCAAGCACATCGCTTGTTTGTCGTTTATGGGCGTCCTTCATGGAGATGCTTTGAGTTTTGCAAAACCAAAGTAGCGTTTCTCTTTTTGGACGGAAGAAGTTTTGACTACAATACGAAGTCCCGCCAAGTCACAGTGGTCGCCGCCTACTTGTGATCTCTTTGCTGTATTCAAACAGCTGCAGCTTGCAATACGAGCTATGAAATGATTGGTTGATTAACACTCACTGTCAATTTGTGGAAGGAAAAAAAAAAAAAGTAAATTCCATGTCCAAGAATCGTTGGCGCAAAAGGGATAAAAAAAAAGCACGTTCCATGTCCGGGAATCGAACCCGGGGGTTGACGGTGAGAGCGTCAGATGTTACCATTACACCAACACGGAGATGTTGCCATTTCTTTGGCGTTGATTGGAGTGAAAGTAATGGAAAATATAAAGAATGATTGAATAATAGAAAAGAAGCAACAGCGTGTTGTGCCCTAGCTAACGAGGTATTGTGAATTTAGCGGCAAACGAGGTTTTTGAGATTGCGAAGACTCTTCAAAAACAGCAAGGACGGAGCTTGTGCTCGCTCTTCCGTTGACAGATGCTCTTGCAAAGCTTCAAAAGCAGAGGCCTCAAAGGTCGGCGCCAATTCAATGGGCTACATGTGAGCACTGTCAAGTTGGTCGAAGAAATCGCTGACTTGATGCGCAACAAGCCAAAATGTCTTGCCTGTCTTCTCTACTACTTTCTCGAAAAAGTGGCAAGTGCAAGGAAAGCAAAGCATGAAGACAAAGAGAATAGCAGTAAATGCACGATCGCGATGAGGCAGGGAGCAGACCGGCTGACCAATATTTTCCTTTTTTTTTCGAGTCCTTTCAAATTGCTAACGATCGCGTCGCGGCTCACGAGGCAAACAAGCGAAGCTCGTGCGTCGGGCTGGGCATCGGTGCGCGGGCGGCACAATGAGCGCGCCCCTCGGAGCCGAGGCTGGCAATGACAGCGACAGCGGCAGCAACATCAGCAGCAGCAGCAGCGGCAGTGGCAGCGGCAGCGGCAG
Organism: Schizochytrium sp. CCTCC M209059; assembly: GCA_000818945.1. Classification (NCBI taxonomy): domain Eukaryota; class Bigyra; order Thraustochytrida; family Thraustochytriidae; genus Schizochytrium; species Schizochytrium sp. CCTCC M209059. Next base: position 18,426 of record KN805450.1, read on the forward strand.
CGGCAGTGGCAGTGGCAGCAACATCAGCAGCAGTAGCAGCAGCAGCGGTGGTAGCAACCACAACAGCGGCAGCGGCAGCAGCCGCGGCAGCGGCAACGACAAGCCAGTGCAGAAGGCGGCTACGAGTAATGCTGCAATGGGCCTTGCAGCGACGAGCTCAACAATGGATCCGGTCGAGAGTTGGGTAGTGGCAGGGCTAGTGAAACTATCCACAGGCTTGAGCGATTCTCCCCGAGGCGACCATCGGCCCACCGGAGGAAGCGGAGCGACGGCAGTCGACGTGAGCGAGAACGATGCGGCCTTGACAGCCGAGATCTTATCTCATGCGGAAAAAGTGGAAAATCCTTTGCACAACAACCTTCCAGCCTTGCCGGCCGGCAAAGTGCATGCATCCCCAGTTGCGGCGCAACCAGCTCCTCCGCTCAAAACGCCCGCTGCGCAGTCGCGTCATGTCATTAAAAAGACCGTGGCAAGACGCCGTGCCTCGGTCGCATCGGTAGGATCGATTGAGCTCGATGGCGAGGGGCGCCCCCTCATGACGTCAAGTGGGCGCAGGAGGAAGCCAGCACGTATTTATGAGGCAGAACCAGCTTCGGTGCACAATCGAAGGCTCCGCGGTTTACCCACGTTACAACCATCAACTCCACGAACGCACAAGTCTGCGCAGAAACGCAAGTTGAAGTTGACATCCAAGCCCATGGCCACCACCCCCTCTTCGTCATTATCATCTTCATCATCATCATCATTACTACCCGCGTCCCAGAATGATACACTCGAATTGCCCGACTCCTCTCGCAAGGCCCTCAATTGCGAAAGCCTTTCGACATCTTCTGTTGGTGATTTGTGCACCAGCAGCAAGATCGGCGGCAGTGGGTCTGCCGCTAAGAATCAAAACGCTTCTGTGCCCTACGAGGTCGCAAAGATAAACGCTGGCGACGCAACGAGGCCCAGCGCACAATCTGCAAAAAAGGCGGCCAGCAGCGAAGCCAGCGACAGTAGGTCTGTCGCCAACCCGAAGGCCGTCCACGTGCCTAGCAAGGCAAACCATGAGATATTAGGCGATTCGGCGAGTGCCAAGGTTCATTCTGCGGAAAAGGCGCCCACCCTTGAGCAGGACAATCAACAAGACCTGGGCGACGCCATCCTCGAGAACACAGGCCAAAAAAAGATAAAAGAGAGCGTCACAACCCGTGTGAGCACCGGGCCTCTTGATGCTGCGTGCAATGCCGCAGGTCGTGACGATACTGACAGCTTGGGAGGCGGCACTGATAAGGTTTCGTTTCGCGAGTCCGATGCAAAGAATGCTCCGAAATCACCTTATTTGCAAGAGACTGGCACCGTCGCCATCGGAAACGCTGCAAAGGAACGCGATGTCTCCACTACCGCGTCAATATTTCTGCCTTCAAAGACGCTCTGCGAGGACATGGATATCGTAAAGAGGGCTCTCGAGGTGTACAAGCTCTTGAAGAAGGAAAAAAAAAGTGAACGTAAGAAGCAACGGCGCAAGTCCAAGCATGAAAAGGTAGCCAAAGAGCAAAAAATGGACAAATCCCTTGGTGAGACCAACAAGGAAGACAAAGTTGAGTCGCATAAGATGAAGAGTCAAAAGAAGGACTTGAAGAAGAAAGAGAAGACCAAGACTAAGATCAAGTCGGAAAAGAAGCAAAGAGAGAAGCTCAAGACGCTGGTGATGATCATGAAGCTGTTGGCGTACAAGCCTGCGGAAACATCAACACTCGAGACTGCGCCCGTGGCCGTGAGCGCAAGTGGTTCACAAAAGGATGTTGCGGCTGAAAGCGGCGCCAGTCTTCGCGTTGACGCGGCAGAACCCGCAGAACCTGCGCTCGGTCGCGGGCCCGGAATGTCTCGAAGCAGACGCTCGATTAAGCCCGTGTCACACTTTGTGGCCGAGCCTGCCAGTGATGATAACAAGAAGATCCTTCGTGAGACACAGCAAGATCCAAACAAGAAAAAGTCCGTGTCATCGCGCAAAACGGGTAACACCCCAGTTTCAAAATCGAAGACAGTGTCTGGCAAGAGAAAACGAGCGCGGAGGGGCTCGCAGCCCGTCCGTCAGACGCCCAAGTCTTCTCGAAAACGCACTTTGTTGAAGCACGAAGAGCCCACTATTCACCATGCTGACGTCAAGCATGATGCAATGTCCACCACCAACAACAGCAACACCAACAAGAGGTTAAAAACGAGCCACAGTAGCGGCGCTCCGGTGCAGAGTGAAAGGAAATCATGCCACGATGTCTTGGGCAATGGCGAGGGCAACCTCAACAAGAATCCCAACGGCGAGGGCAGTCACGTTGGCGTTGAGGCCGTTGATGATAAAGACATCAGCGCTGATTGTATCAAGGACGCTGTTTGTAGCGATCATGAACACAACCTGAAAAGGGTTAGCGGTCTTGAGGCAGACAATCGCGTGGCCAACGGACAAGACGGCAGCAACGATGGCAAGATCAAGCGTGTGGTGAATGACACTCTCGAGAGCAGCAAGGGATCTGATAATCTTGCCATCGGCGCCGTCGCAAAAGCAAGCCTCGATGATGAGGAAAGGTCCGGCACCGACAATGCTAAGAAAAGCAGCGTGGACAAGGAAGGCAAAAGCTGCGTCGGCACTGAAGAAAAAGTTGATGTTAAAGCTGCAGTCAAGTCCGGCATTGACAAAAAAGAAAGCGTCGGGATTCGTGAGGAAGAGGACGCTTGCAATGACAACGAGGAAGAAGATGCTGCCAATGACATCGGAAAAGTAGACGCTGACAACAACAGCGACGATAGCAGTGAGGCCAAGGAACGTGACGAAGCAGACAAGGGCAAGAACAATGAGAAGACTCATGGCACAGCAAGCACTCACGAAGATCATAGCGACGACAACAAGAAGGGGAAAATTGTCGTCGGCAACGAGAAAGAAGAATCTCGAGTCAAAGATTCGGGAAAAACCAGTCATGACAAGAAAGAGAACGTCGGAGTCCGCAAGGAAGAAGACGCTGCTAACGACAGCAATGATGGCAGTGAGGCTAGGGAGAGTAATGCAACGGGCAAAGACCCGAACGACAAAAGCAAGAAGAACGATCGCGTAGCAAGTACTCACGACAGCAGCAACGACAGTGGCAGTGACAGTGACAGTGACAATGACAATGACAAGATTGATGACAAAGATAAACGCAGCAGTGTCATCGACGCCAAGAATAGACCCCAAAAGGGAGAGAAAATCGTGATCACGGGCAATTGGATCGATTGCGACGATAGTAGTGACCAGAGTTCCGACGACGAGAAACAGTGCTCCGTACCCGGGTGTCAAAGCAAGACACAGCTGGGCAGTCTTTGTTCTTTCCACGCACGACTGAAAGAATGCAGCATTCCAGGGTGCCGAATGAGACCACATCAGGGTAGCGCGCAATGTTATGTTCATACACGAAGTCAAAAGCAGGGTCGAGATATAGCGTTTGCTGCGGTTCGCGACTTTCGTGCGTCAAGTCCGTCGTCTCATCTCCCTCGCGAGAAGCTGACCAAGAAAAAGCAAAAGATAGCTCGCTACTTTTCTTGACACAAGACGAATGCCCTTACTGCCTGCGCCAGCCTAGGCCTAGAACTACTTTGCTGCTATAAGAATTACCCCCGCTCTGTATGCAACTTTGCTGTCTAAACTTGCGTTCTGAAGATAAGTCTTTTGGAGTTGCTTGCACGGCAGCAGAACATGTGTGAAGAGCTCAAGGATTCCCTCCCTGGTCCTCTCTATTTCTTTGCGTGATAAATGAGAGTTTACTCACAAGAGTCCTTTCTGTGTTCCTCTCGACTAATGTGTTGTTTTCGCTTAATTCGTATGTGTATCCTCGTTGATGGCGATGGCTTGTGTGCGCGTGTTGCGTGAATTTGGGGGCTACACACTCTATTCTCGCACATTCGTCTTTCATCACCACTCCCGCTTTCCATCGTAAAATAGTATATAATGATTGCTTCCTGATGCATTGCCAAGCGTGGTCACCTTCATCGAAATGGCCACCCACGATAGACAGCTGGGTGCTTTTGTAGCACAGTGGCAGTGCATTTGATTCGTAATCAAAAGGTCCCGGGTTCGATTCCCGGCGAAAGCTGTCTTTATTTTTTTCCCCTTTCTTCGCCTCAATTTTTTTTTTGGTGACTCTTGGCCGCAGTGGCCGCTGTAGAAAAAAGAAAAAAAATCTTTTTTCGCGATCATGCGCTTCTTCGCTGCCACCTGCACCTTGCATGATGATGACGCTGCGCGCTTTTACCACCTGCTCTCAAAGTTGGGCGCCTGGCTCCTACTTGATGTCCATCGTGTATACCCCGTCCCGCACTGCCACGCTCCTAGCGCACATACCTCATCTCGCTCGCTGTTCTCTCCTGCATGCAGCTGCCCTTGCCTGCCGCTTGGACGCTGCGGTGAAATCGCGGCAGCGGCGCGGGAAGAGAACCAGCTTCCCGTTTGCCTTCCTTGCCAATGGCCAATGGTGGCACGCAAGCCTGCCCTCATCATCAATCATCAGACACACGAGACAGCCCGGCGCAGCGCAGGCGGCGTCAACGAGATAGCGCAAAAGGGGACACGCAGCGGCGCGAGGGAGGGCGAGGATTCAGGGCGCTCCAATCGCACGAGCCCCGCCGAAAGCAGCATGCAAGCAGCCCCGCTGCGTCCTTTGCGACACCAAGCGCGTGGCGTCACCCCTTTTCGCATAGGTGGCCGCTAGGGAGGCCTAGCAGGCCGGCTGGCCTCGCAGGCAACAACAGCGACCAGAGCAGACGCAGGCCTAGGCGCAGGCGCAGTCCAAGCCAAGCCAAGCCAAGCCAAGCCAGAGCATGGCGAGGTAAGGCGAGGCAAGGCAAGGCGAGGCCGGGTCGAATCGAGCGGAGCAGCGGGGTGGCGGCGGCTTGCCTGGAGTCTTCTTCTTCTTTCCTTCTTCTTGCAGTGCTTTCACATTGCTCTGACCGTGAGTGAGTGAGTGAGTGAGGCAGGCTTCGCTCGTAGAGAGCAGGCAAGCGAGTCGTACTACCGAGGCCTACGAGGCTGCTAGCAAGCAAGGTGCCGCTCGGTCGCTGCCTCCGGCGGCAGGAGAGGAGCTGGCAGACACGGAGAGCGATAGAGCGGAGGGCTGCAACATGTGGCGGGTGACGCGACCTGCGACGCTGAGGGCCGCCGCTGCGGCGGCCGGGTCCGCGGGGACGAGGGCGAGGGCCCATGGGCGGCGAGGGATGGCCTCGCTGCAGGAACACATGCTGCGACAGAGCGTCAAGAGCGTGCTGGCAGACTTGCAGCTCGACGAGCCGACGGCGTGGATGCCGCAGCCCGACTTCAAGGACTGCGACACCCTCCGCCAACGCCAAGACGCCCGGATCGCAGCGGATCTGCTCGCCAACGTTGAAAAGGTGGACCCCTTTGCTCTGGTCAAGACGGATGTCAACGCGCTGAGCACAAACATCAAGGACCTCCTCGGCAGCGATCACCCTGTGTTGGAGACCGTGGCACAATACTTTTTCAATCAAGAGGGCGGCAAAAAGGTGCGCCCCACGCTGGTACTCCTCATGTCCAAGGCCGTCGAGGCGCACCTCGAGGCCGAGGGCTTTCAGCGCGCCCCCGAGGACGCCACCGCCCTTTATGCGCAGCAGGTGCGCCTGGCCGCCATTATTGAGCAAATCCACACGGCCTCGCTCTTGCACGACGACGTCATTGACGTCGCAGACACGCGCCGTGGCGTCAAGTCTGTCAACTCCATGTTTGGCAACAAGCTGGCCATTCTCGCCGGCGATTTCCTCCTCGCGCGCGCCTCCGTTTCGCTCGCGCGCCTGCGCAATGTCGAGGTGATTGAGATCATCTCCACCGTCATTGAGCATCTGGTCAAGGGCGAGGTCATGCAAATGAAGCCCAGTCTCAAGGGTAGCGAGGCTTTTGAAATGTACTTGCGCAAAAACTATTACAAGACGGGTAGTCTCATGGCCAATAGCATTCTCTCTTCGACGGTGCTCGCGGGCGCGCCCAAGGATCTTCAGCTTCTCGCTTTCGATTATGGCGAGAGCTGCGGCCATGCCTTTCAATTAATAGACGATGCTCTCGACTTTGAAGGCAGCCTTTCGACTTTGGGCAAGCCGGCGCTGGCTGACCTCAAACAAGGTCTCGCGACGGCCCCCATTCTCATTGCCCAAGAGTCCCGTCCGGAGCTCCGCCCCATGATTGAGCGCAAGTTCTCTGCGCCCGAGGACGTGGACAACGCAGCGACGGCTGTGCATGCTTCGCAGGCTATTGTGCAGACACGCAAGCTTGCTGTGGCCTATGCAGAAAAGGCAGTTCGCGCAGCTCTCAAATTGCATCCTTCTCCGGCGCGCGACTCGCTCATTCATATGGCGATCAAGATCGTCGACCGGAGCTCATGAACCGTCTCGTTTTTCCCTCTTGCGCTCGACTTTTCCAACACACAAACGCGTAACAAGTACCAAACCATTTCTTTTTCTTTTTCTTTCTTTCTTTCTTTCTTTCTTTCTTTCTTTGCAAGAAACGAAATGATGTATACGTACATGAACAATTCGGCGTTCCTCTTAGGTATAGATAGGCCTAGAGCCTAGAGCCTATGTGGAATATTTGTAATAATGACAATAATAATGAAAGGGAAAAAGAACAGTGCATGTTTCAACTTGCTTCTTTCGAAAATACACTACTTTTTGGCCATAAAAGAAAAAGGGCAAACATCGATTGATTGGCTAACTTTGGGGTAACCTTCGCAAGGTTCTTCTTTTCAACGCGTCCCGATGACAACGCCAAGGGTATCATCGTGCTCTTGGGCATACCAAAAATGTAAAGAAAGAAGATCAGCAAGTACGATCAAAGATATCGCATGAAGATTGCAAGGTTTTGATGTTCTTTGTTTGCTCGCCGTGGTCAATAGATTATAACCCGATTTCAATCGCTGGGAACTATGAACAAGACCGTACGAAGGAAGAAAAAAAAAAAAAAGGGAGAAAAAGAGACAGGAGGATAATCCAACGAATCGTAGACATTTTGTTTCGAAAAAGAAAAGAAAAAGAGCTTGATTTGACTTTCGTCGTCACGCAAGCGAACCATGCTCTCGGAGATACCGCGCTCGCGCGGATACACCTCTCATCACCTGCGACTGCCTCGTCATACGAGCGCACCTTTGGGGGCGAATGGATCCATGTAAAAGGTAGAAGGAGAAGGTAGTCGATCGATCGGGTGATGATGGCAAAAGGGATGATATAAATTACTGTTTGGCCTTCTTGGCGCCGTTGGGGCTGCTGGCCAGACCGGCGGCCTCGCACATGGCCTCAACCTTGGCCTTGGACTCGGCAGCCAGAGGCGCGAGGGGAAGACGCACACTTGCGTCGCACATACCGGCAAGAGACATGGCGTACTTGCAGGGAACCGGGTTGGTTTCGCAGAACATGCCCTTGAAGACAGGGAAGAGCTCAATGTGCTGCTTGGCGGCACCGGCAAAGTCGCCGTCCGCGGCGGCCTTGACCATGCTCACGACCTTTTCCGGGGCAAGGTTGCTGAGCACCGAGACGACGCCCTTGCCGCCCACAGACATGAGAGGAAGCGTAAGGGAATCGTCGCCCGAGAGGACCGTAATGTCGCAGAGGCTGCGAATCTCAGAGGCCATGTCGAGCGAGCCGGTTGCCTCCTTAATTGCGCAAACGTTGTCGAGCTCCTTGTACATGCGCGCGACGGTGGCCGCGGTGAGGGCGATGCCCGTGCGGCCCGGGATGTTGTAGAGCACGATGGGGACGCCGACCTCGTTCACGGCCTTGACGTGCTGAAAAAGACCCTCCTGGCTCGGCTTGCTGTAGTAAGGGTTCACGATAAGGACGGCGTCCACGCCAGCCTCCTTGGCCTTCTTGGTGGCCGCCACGGTGCCCTCGGTGTTGTTCGAGCCAGTACCGGCGATGACGAGGCACTTGCCGGCGCACTTCTCGACGCACATGGCGATGATCTTCTCGCGCTCCTCGGCGGTCAGCGTCGGCGACTCGCCGGTCGTTCCGATGGGGACCACACCAGCGACACCGCCGGCGATCTGCGCGTCCAGGAGCTTCTCCAGCGCCTCATAGTCCACCTCCTTGCCGTCCGCCGAGAAGGGAGTCACGAGCGCCGGGAAGACGCCTGCCAGTTCGAGACGCGCCATTCTTCTTCTTCTTTCTTTCTTTCTTTCTTACTTTCTCTCTCGCGAGCGTACCGCTGCTGCTGCTGCTGCTGCTGCTGCTAGTACTGCTGCTTGCTGCTGCTGCTGCTGCGTTACGCCTCTGCCGCTGCCGCTGCTGCTGCCGCTGCCGGTCCTTGCTGCTTTTTGTCGGAAGCCTGGTTGCGATCTGCCCCCGGCCGCTTGCACCTGGCCTCCTCTGCGCCGCACGATCCTGCCCTTCGCGGCCATTCGGCGTCTTGCTGTATTTGGCCGCTAGCCAAGGTTAGAATACTGCATCCCGCAGCGCAACGTTGCCGGCACCTTCTCCCCCAACCACGCCCATGTACGCCTCCATCCCCGTCTACGCCGCCATGCTCCCGCTCTCTACCCCGCGCTCCGCGCTCGCCACGTACCCCGCGCTCCGAGGCCGCCTTTGATCGCATCTCCTCTGGAACCTTCAGAACACATTAGAATCTTGAGAACCTACGAAGGATTTTCTCCACAGTGCCCGCGGTCGGAGCTGCTGCGCCACGCGCCCGCACGCTCCTACGAACATTCGGCCACAGCCGCCACTTGAAGTCCAGGTCTGCCGGCTGGCTGCTGCACTGCAGCTGGCCGTGCCACGCGAAGGACGCAGGACTTCAGCCACAGCTACTTTGAACGCCTGCGCCGCTGCGTCAATCGTGCTGCGCGCTGCTGCGGCTCCGGACGGACCTTGATATGGCTGTGGACAGCGCGGATCTTCTCTTTTTTTCTTCATTTTACAGTGGCCACTGCCACCTGGGCCATTGCCAGCTGCAGCTGCTGCAAATGCAAATGCAAATGCAAATGCAAATGCAAATGCCCTGCACGAAGAACCGGCACGACCTTGGAGGTATCGAGCACGACGTCGCGATGATGAGACCACCCCACCCATCCATACTACACTCCTCCACGCACGGATCATTCTCCGATCCGACAGAACGCACCGACCAGGCGAGCGACCTCCGCGTTCATCGCGCTCCCAGCGCCGACCGGCCGACTGTCGCGCCGCCTCGCAACGGCGCTTCCCTGCGCGTCCCTGCGCGTCCCTGCCCCTCTCTCCCTCCCTCCCTCCCCCTCTCCCCTGGCCGCTCGCCTGCTCTGCTCCGAACCCTGCTCCCCTCCTCTGTCCCGCCCGCCGCCAGGTCGGAGTCGAGCGCCTCCCTTTGCCCGGCCCAGTCCAGCCACCTTCGTGCCGCAACGAGCGCTCCGTCGCCGCCGCGAGTGCGTGTGAGCGAGAGTGTGCATGTGTGTGTGCGTAGTAGCGCGACTGTCCGTGCGTCGCACTCGGTCGGCGCGGCGCCCTTGCGGCGCGACTCGAGATCGAGCGGCGGCGAGGCGGAGGCCGTCGCCACACGTGGTCGGCCGCCCGCCCGCACGCTGCAGCGGCCAGGTCTGCCCTGCCTCGCGCAGTCGCGGCCTCGCTCGCCTCGTTCGCTCCCTCCCTCCTTCGTATCGACCGCGCTGCTGCAGCTGCGGGCGGCAGCTCCCACCCAGGCTGAACCGCGCCGATAGAGAGAGAAGCACGCCGCTCTTGAGAGAGACAGCCTTGCCCGCCCCGGCTGAGGGCAAACAAGGCGAGGCAGACAAACAGACCGCCAACGCGCCTCGGACTCGAGGCGAAAGAGACCAGCGCTAGCACCTGAAGCAGCACCAGCACCACCAGCACCAGCACCAGTAGCACCAGCACGAGAGCGAGAAGATGATGCACGCCGAGGACATGGCCGCCAAGGTTCATTACGATGAACTTCCCCGAGCCGAGGAGGCCACCGAGGTCACCGCCTCCAGCGCCAAGGGACGCCGGATGGCCCACTTTGTAAAGCTTGCTGTGGCATTCATTGTCGCCTTCGGCATCTCCTCCGTCCTCTTGGAGGAGGGACATGGTCATGGTCAGCAGCACTTTCACGAACACGGCCAGCACATGGCCAACTTCGCTGCTCCCGAGGGCAGTGATGACTTTTCGGCCGGCGGTCCTCCTGGACCCAAGCCCGGACCTCCTGGCCCCAGACCTGGTCCTAAGCCTGGTCCTCCTGGCCCGCACGGGCCTCCTGGTCCCAGACCTGGTCCTCCTGGTCCCAGACCTGGTCCTAAACCTGGCCCTCCTGGCCCTCCTGGTCCTCCTGGCCCCAAGCCTGGCCCTCCGGGCCCGCACGGCCCGCATGGTCCGCATCCCTTTCCCAAGGGATGCTACCTGCCGCCCCCGCCCCCCAAGCACCACCACCACCACCACCACAACAACAAGACGCACAATGGCACCAAGTTTGATCTTGTCGTCAAGGAATGTGCCAAAGACTTTGAGGAAGCCTGCGGCACCCCGGGTGGCAACCTCTCCTCTGTGCTCATGTACGAGGACTGCATTGCCAAGCACCACTACGCTTACAGCCATGGATGCCACAAGGCGCTCTTCATTGCCAAAATCGACATGAAGTTCTTCTTCCCCCCCTCGTTCCTCAACAAGACTCTCATGCACACCGCCTTCAAGACCTGCAAGGACGACACCAAAAAGGTCTGCCCCAAGATGTTGAAGCACCTCGAGCCCTTCAACATGTGCCAGCTTCAGGGCATTATGGATTGCCTCAAAGCATCCAATGAGACCTCCTCCGAGTGCAAGTCTTCCCTCGAGAGTTTCAAGGACCCCGAAGCCGTTCCTGACTTTGAGCCCGAGGAGCCCGAGGATGACATGGAGCAGCACGGCGGCCACGACGACCAAGAAGAAGACTTGGACTTTTCCAGCCTTGCACGTGGTCAGCAGATGGGGAAGCCTGACTTCCACCACTACCACGGCGAACGTCAGCATAGTGAGCGCCGGCATGGTGAGCGCCAAGAGGGCGAACGTCAGGAGGGCGAACGTCAGGACTTTAACGGCGAGCGCCAGCATGGTGAGCGCCAAGAATTCGGCCACTTCATGGGCGGTCGCCAGCACCATGGCTTCAACCGCGCTGCGCTCTTTGTTCATGCCGTGATGCACATTTTTCTGACCTTTGTCATCTTCAAGTGCCTGCAAAAGTGCTGTCACGCTTGCGTCAAGACACCTACCTACGAGCGCATTGCCACTCGCTTGGAAGAGAAGCTTGCCCGCAAGCAGCCCAAGGCTGACACCCTCCTTGAGGGCCAGAACGAGTCGGACCGCGAGATCGAGGCGGCCAAGCTCGTCGTGTAATAAGTACCAATTTCTGAATTCTCATTTTTACTCATTACTATACGTACCCCATCCTTTCTTTCTCCTTTTTTTCTTTTCCTCCTTTTTCCTTTTTTTTTTAAACTTTCTCTTCATTTGCGTTTCCTTGTTTCATTCACCATTTATTTTTTTGGGGGGTCGTCGTCGCATGACGGTTACTTTCCCCACTATCTGACAGTGAGTCCGCGTCGAAGTACAAGTCGGCAGCGCGACTCGGCGCTTCAAGAACCCGTGTTCGGCCATGTGCTATGTCCTGCGTGCGTAGGAAACGCTTGGGCCCACCTGCTTGCTTGCCTTTCGATAGGGAATCAGGAGATCGGGTCCGAGCCGAGCACGAGCCCACGGGCTTGCCTTGCGGCGGCGGGAGGAGACCAGCCCAAAGGCAAATGCGAATTACCAAGCTCAAGCACAACCGAGCGCAAGAGGAGCGCACGGGGAGCGGGAAAGAGACAGAGGGAGAGAAGGCGACGACGGGGAGAGAGAAGATGCTGTCCTTTTTCAGCAAAAAGACGGCCTCTTGGCGAGCCGGACGAGCCAAGCAGCAACAGCAGCAACAGCTTGCCACGCAGGACCAAGACGAAGTGGTCGCCGACTCCGTCCCTTCCGCAGAGACTTCCTGCTCAAGCGGCGACAACAACGACACATCTCAACGTGATCAAGTCGAGGAGGCGGCAGCGTCGCAACAAGAGGACAGTATCGCCGACAGCGTCAATGATGACAACCACAACGACGAAAACGAGGAGGACATCAATAATGTGAACGGTATGTTGTCCAAACGCATGATGAACATGATGAAAGTCACGAAAAAGACTTCAAAGGTTGCGGACCCTCAAGAAGCCTTGAACGCAGTCGTTGAGGCCGCTGCGCTCGAGCAGCAAAAGGAAGAACTCGAGGCCAAGATGAGTCTTCTCAACGAGCTCGAAGACCGTGTCCAATGGCTCGAATCCGAGCGTGTCCGCTTGCTGCAGCTCACACACAACAAGAGCACGCGGCGTCTCAGTTTCGCGCAAAAGCAGCAAGAAGAGGAGGAACACAAGCAGCGCGAGGCAGAGCAAGAGCAGGAAAACGAACGCAAACGTTCCGCTCGCTCCGGGAACCGCAAATCCAAAATGGTGGCCTCATCGCGGGCAAGTATTGCAACTCCACCGCCGCCGGCGCCTCAGTCTACACCCGCCTCCGCGTCTTCCGCCCCGACTTCATCCAGGTCGAGCCGTCCTCGTCGAAGCATGGACGGCAAGGGCGTCTGGGAGCGCACCTCCAAATTCTTCAATGTCAGCATCAAGATCAAGCCTGAAGAAATTACAGAGACCGCGACTTTCTGCCAGGCGCTTGGCATCGTAATCGAACGCGATCCGCACATCGGCGGCGGGCGCTTTGTAATTTGCGAGTTTGTCCGCGACGAAAACGGCAATCCCATGGCTCTCGAAGCCTGCGGACACGTTGGTGTCGATGACATTCTTCTCGGCGTCAAGGGCGTTCGCATTACCTCCACCGCTCAGCTCGATGCTGCGCTCAGAAATCTCGAGCCCGACGAGCCGCTTGCCGTGGACTTTTGCCGCATGTTAAACAAGCAGCTCGCGAGCGGCGACCCGGAGAGCATCGAGCAGGCCAACGAGCGCATCGCCTTCCTTGAAAAGGAGCTCAAGTTTGCACGTGCAGAGTACGCTCGCCTCGACATCGGAGCCCTCGAGAGCCTAGAGGCCATGCTGCATGACACCCGCGGCAAGAACCAAAAGCTCGAAAACGACCTCAGCAAGCTCCGCGTCGTCGAAAAGGAATGGCTTGCTGACCAGGATCTTCGCCACCGCTACGAACTCAAGGCACGCGAGTGCCGGCGCTTGCTCAACACCCTCATCGACTACAAGGGAGCCATTCGAATCTTTGTACGCGTGCGCCCGCCCAAAATGGAAAACCTTAGCCAAGTCGACGCCAACAAAACCGTCCTGCACTTTCCTGAAAATAGACTGCTCGCGCTCTCCGACATGGACTCTCTTGACGTACCAGAAAAGTCGTGGGAGTTCGATGCCGTATTCAATCCCAAATCGACGCAAACCCAAGTCTTTGCCGAGGTCGAACCCCTCGTATACAGCGTCGTCGATGGCTACAACGCCTGCGTGTTTGCATATGGCCAGACCGGGTCCGGAAAGACGTACACAATGGATGGACCGGAACACGATCGCGGAGTCTGGTTTCGCGCTACCGATTCGCTCTTTAGCATCCTCGAGCAGCGCAAAACAGAAGCTCTCGAAAACGAAGTCATCGACTTTACTGTCAAGGTCTCCGTTCTTGAAATCTATCAAGAGCACGTGCGCGATCTCCTTGCTATCACCGCCTTGCACGAAGGACGACCCGATGCAGAAGACGAGGAATCCGCCGACGACAGCGCCGACGAAGATGCCGTACGTCCGCGCAATAGAAAGTCACCCTATTCCCTTGAAATCATGCACCATCCTAAAACCGGCTATGTCTACGTCAAGGACGCCGTTGAAGAAACGGTGCGCAGCGCCAAGGATCTTCACGCCGTTGTCGAGAGAGGCAAGGCCCAACGCCGTGTCGGTGTCACCAACATGAACGAGCGTTCTTCGCGATCGCATATTGTTCTGCTCATCCAGCTCGTCACCAAGGTCTTCGAAGTCGGATCCAAGACGCCCAAAGCCCAGTCTCGCTCCAAGCTGCAGCTCATCGATCTCGCGGGTAGCGAACGCGCTGCAAACATTGAGGGCGCCGGCGAGCGCCTCCGCGAGACATGCTACATTAACAAGTCGCTCTCTGCACTCGGCGACGTTATGCACGCCCTCCAAAACAACGACTCGCGTCACATTCCCTTTCGCAACTCCAAGCTCACGTCCCTGCTGAGCGATTCCCTCGGTGGCAAGGCAAAGACGCTCATGATTGTCCAAGTCAGCCCGCAAAAACGCAACATGCCCGAGACCATTCGCTCGCTCGACTTCGGCATGCGCGTCGGCAAGATTTGTCTCTCTGAAAATGCCCCCGGTGCCTCATCGTCCAAGAGTGGCGACCGCAAGGCCGAGCAGATTTCCCGTCTCAAGCGCGAAAACGCTGATCTCGGCACTGAGACTGAGAAACTCAAGGCCCGCGTCCTCGACCTCAAGCACAAATTGGACCAGGAACGCCAAGCCAAACAAGCCGCCGAGAACTCGCTGAGAATTCTTTCGAGTGCGAACGCGCAAGCAGCGAGCAACGCCCATGGCGAAGGCCAGCTCACGCGGCGGCGCCGCTTCGACACGCAAGAGGAAGAGGAAGAGGAGGCCAAGTCCGACGACGCTTCATCCAAGGCCCAGGTCGAAGCCTTGCGCTCTCGAAATGCGGATCTTCGCCGCAAATACAAGGAAGCGCAGCAGCGCATTGAAATGCTCGAGAACCAGAGTGATAGTTCTAATCTCCGCACGAACAACAGCAACGCGCGCGGGCCCAGCAACCTGAGTAAAACCCGAAACGTGGCTTCTACACCCAATGAGCGCCGAAAGGGCATCATTGCAAAAGATGCGAGCCCGCCGCCAGCATCACGTCGCATCGCACCGAGTTCCGGCACGCCAGCGTCTCGTCGCGTCGCCACCAATGTCAGTACGCCCATTTCTCGTCGGGCGGCAGCAAGTGTGACAAACACTCCGCTCTCGGCGCGGACCATGACGCCGTCATCTGCGCAGAGCACGCCGCGTTCTCGGATGCACACACCGCGTTAAGCAAGGTTCCAAGTCTCCAATCATTAGTCACGCTGTGAGCTTGCGAGCAAGCTTGCTATGTGACACCTTTCGAGCATGTTACATAATAATAGAAACACCAAGGGGTATGAATAAAAAAGATGAGCATTGACAGCTGTGAACGGGTAGATCAGCGTGAGAAAGAGAGAAGCGTCTCGCTGTTACGCGTGGTGAAACAAGAAAGATTTCAACTTGCGACAATACTAGCATGATGGCAATCAAACGCTTCTGAAATGAGTTTACTCTGATTGAGAGAGAAAAAGTGTTGCTTTGATATAGCCGCAAAGAAGATCGAGCAAGGAGGGTGGGCGAACCGGCGAGTTGCCTGCCCCAGCGCATGGCAGAGCGGTGGAAATGGACGAGACAAATTGCAAGAGACGCAAAAGACTCAGGATTGGCCATGACGCAAAAGTTTAAGAAGGTCCGTGAGGCGAATTGGCTTTGGCATGTAAAGATCAAAGCCTTCCGGGAGCGACCCCTCTTTGGTGGCAGAGAGACCGCAGACGAACTGGCGATTGTCCTCGCGGTTGGAAGACTCCCAGCGACGGAACTGGCGGATGCAGACGTCACCATTCATGCGTGGCATGAGCTTGTCACAGAGGACAAGCGAGTATGGGCGCTCTTTGAGTGCCTCGAGACCCTCCACACCATCGTTTGCAACAAAGACCTCGTATGAAAGGTTTTGCAACTGCTTCGTGAGCAGCTTTTGCTGTACAATTTCGTCCTCGATAATGAGGACGCGCTTGAGAGCGAGGTTTGCGGCAGTGCTCGCCGAGATGGGCGTCTCGCCGTCCGTCTTCTTGCCCTTGCCAAGCTGTGGCAGGTTATCCGTCGTGGGAAGGCGACGGCGACGCCGCCGCTGAAGGGTGTTGCGCAGGTACTGTGGACCTTCGCGCGAGGTGGCCTTTTGCTCCGTGACCCGGTACGGGATCTCAAACCAAAAGATTGAGCCACGACCTGCCGCCTCGTTTGGCTTGTAGCCGCAGCGGCCACCCAAAGCGTGAATCTTGGCTGCCACCATGTACAGTCCAAAGCCGTGATAGTCGCTGCGCTTGGCATCCACATTGTACAAGAGGTCGCGGAACTCGGGCCTGACGCCAGAACCCGTGTCGCGAATCTCAAAATGAAGCCACTGGTCCTTGGCAATAGCGCCCATTTCGTCCTCGGCCTGACCCTCCTCGCTGTCGAGGAGCGTAACGTGCACATTGACCTCGTCACCAGGTCCCGAGAAACGGCGCGCGTTGCCAATAAGCTTGAGCGCCACGGAGACGACCCAGCGCGGATCTGTCATACACGTCTGCAGCTCGCCAGCAACCTGGAATTCAGGCACAGAGCCGCCCGCAAGGTTTTGCTTTTGCGAAACAACATTCACATCCCCATACGCAGAGTGATAGCGTAGCGCGTACTGCACGCGTTCGAGCGTTGAGTAGATGTTCGTGGGCTGTGTCACCGGCTTAAAGAGCGTCTCGTGCGTACATGCAAGACCGTCGTACATGTCTGTGACAATCACGTGGAGACTGTCCATGGCACTGAGAGCAAGCTCGGTCATTGAACCGAACTCGGCCATGCGCGACTCCCACGTAGCCACCAGCTCGGATTTGAAGCCGGGCGATCGCGGCGAAAGGGAGGCCATTCCGCTTGATCGCCCCGACGCCACGGATTCGGTGTCGGAATCGCTTTCCTTGGTCTCTTCAATGTCGAGAGTCCAGTCCTGGACGAGGCCAGCCATGGCCTCCACCGAGAGGATAATGCCCTGCACGGGGTTGTTGAGCATGTGCTCCACGTGCTTGAGGTAGCGTTCGCGGAAGGATGCAAAGAGACGATCGCGATCAAGTTCAGTCTCGAGCTCTTCGCGCGACACGCGCTCGTCCTCGATCTTTTGCTCTAGACCGGCAATTGTCTGCTTGAGCGCCTGAATATTTGTCACCAGTGCGACCTTGGTCGTGTTGCTCATGACAGCTTCTTTGGCTTTGTTTACAGTCAGGGCCGAGTTCACCATGAGTGCAATCGAGCACGAAATGAGGACCTTGAGCTCCAGCAGAGGCCCGGCGTCGCCACCGCCAAAGATGGTCCACGTCATCACCAGCGCGACCAGTACAGAGGCGGCCGGAGGCATCAACTTGGCCATCACTTCCTCCGGCGTGGCCGCAGACGTCTTCTTGCCCTTGCCCGCCTTCGCCTTGGGCTTCGCGCTCGCGCCTTCCGCCATCGTGCCTGCTTGCGCGCGCCTTCGCCCGCCCGGTTGTCGCCTCTCTCTCTCGCTCGCTCGCTCGCTGTCTGCTTGCTTCTTTCGCTTTGCCTTTTGGCCTTGTCTTGCCCTGCTTTGCTTGCTTTTTGCTCGAACGGGTCAGGTAGATTTACCTTATAAAGCGCCTAGGCCTCTCCTATGGGACTGGTCGCGCTCAACGGAATTGCGCTCTCGCAGTCTGGCCTCCTTCGAACTCCACCGCGCCGAGCCCTCGCCGCCTTCGGGCTCTGCCACGCCGTGCTGCGTGCCTGCGTGCCTGCGTGTCCGCGGCACCGGGACCGAGCGCCGCGAGTCGGCCTCGCGCCTCGCGCGCCGAGCTGGGCGTGCGTGGCGCCCCTCCCTCGCCGGAGATCGAGGCCTGGACGCCGGCAGCGCAGACCAACGACTGACTACTCGTTTGAGGTTTGATATTTGGAGGTTGCCAGGACCCAGCAGAGGCTGCAGCAGCAGTAGCAAGACAACAAGAGCGTAACATTCTATTTTGTTTTTTTTTGGGGGGGGGGGGGAGGGGACTCATTTATCAACGGAGAGCAGTTGACAAGCGTAAACTGTGCTGCTCCGCACTTCTTGCTCCCGGTCCACTCCTCTTTCTATCCCCCTCACTCCTCTAGCCCCCACCGCTCGCGTCTTGCGGTCCATTTGGCGCGTCCTCTCTGAGAAACGGAATTTTATGAGCGGCAACTATCGCGGAGCTTTCGCCGTGGGGCCATCGTGGAGCTAGCTGCTGACAGCGAGCAGTCTTATGCGCCCGCGTTGTCAATGTATAGTGGCGAGACAGGTAAGGCAAAAGGAAGTAAGTCATTCAAGAGAAGTGAAGAAAAAATGGGCAGAGAGAAAGTGGATTCCGGCGAGGACTACATGCATGCAAATCGATGTTAACATTGGCAAAGCACCAAAATGGAGGAGGTGGGATTCTTATCATATCCAAGATCCTACCAAGGGGTCGCCAGGCCCCTGCGGTTTACGCTGTGAAGCGACAGGTCCACCAACAGCGAATGAAGCTTCGCTCGTCACAGCGAGAGAAAACCTGGGAGCGTCCGGCGCCTTGCGAACAGACTTAGGCTCGCGATACTTGAGGCGGCTCTAGAGACTTTTAGCGGCTCTTTGCTATGGCTTACGATGCTTTGCAGGACTCGTTGAGGCTGTGTATAGTACACTGTGTTCACAGCGTGGAAAAGAAAACAACATAAAATTGGACACGGGACCCGTCAGGACAGCATGACTCCGCTGTACGCATGCCCACGGCCCCCGCGCGATCGATCAAGAGCAGACACGCAATGATTCATTTATCAATCCATCCACGCAACCTGGAGAAAGCTTCGTCCAAAGGACAGGGGCTAAAAGAACACAACGATGAAGTGAAGTGAAGTGTACAGAAAGTGGACGAGGTCTTTTGCCAGCAATGGATTCTGCGACTCCGACGCGCAACGAGGTCAATAAATAGTGGACTGAAATGAAGCCTAGGCATAGGGCTCTCGCGCATTCTTCGTGGAACAGAGCTTACTTTTCGTCATGGCGAGGCAGATGAATAGATTGATACGAAGGCGCCGGAAAGATTTCTCCAACCAATCCTAGAGCCTGTGGGCGATCTGCTCACGAGCGGTCGACTTGCGGAGAGGACGGCGCTCGGAGCAGAGGGGAGTCAGGGTGGCAAAATTTCCTGCAGCTTTCGCGTCGCACGTAGCCTCTGAGAGAAGCGTTTTTGACTCTAAAAATATCTTTGTAGTATAGCCATGCAGGCGGCCCGGCGACGCGCCAACGGATCTTAACGGAACACATTGCAAACGATGTCAATTCGTCGAGTGCCGAGCAACCAGGTAGATGATATCATATGCGCGGCGAAGACCGGCAGCGACGCGACGTGGCGCGAATGAGCGCAGAGGCCGCGCAAGGATCTCAGGGCGTCTGAGCGCACGATGGCCTCACAATACGTCTCGGCGCCCCTCAAGGCGCGGCGAGACGTACCTGTGCTGGCCCAGAGCGGACGGCGCCTCGCACTCAGGGATGTGACGCGCGAAGAGCTGCACGGTAGCAAAGGCGATGCTCTACGAGAGCTCCCCAATGCCGTCAAGAGCTTGGCTCGCGCCGACACTGTCTGTAGATTCTGCGGCGTCTCGTACTTGATCTTTAACGAGTTCAAAGACATTGAAAAGCAACTACAAGCTGCACAAGAAGCCTTGCAAACAGCGACGCACAAGAACAATGACGATGACGAACGCATCGAACAAGCGGTCCGCGAAAGGTCCAGGCAGTGGAGTATAGAAAAGGCACGCTTGGAACAGGCTAGCGCAGAGCGGGCCAAGGCTCACGCCAAGGAGATCAAGGCCATTGCAGATCGAGCCAATCGAAAACGTCTCCAGCTTCAACAGCAGGTCGCACGCCTTGCGCGCAGCCTCGGCGCCCTTCGCAACGAGAGCGAGGCTCTACGGAGTTCGACCAAGCGCGAGCTGCGGGCTCATAAATCAGCGAGCTTGCAATCATTGCAAGTGGTCCTAGACAAGGCGAGTGCATTCGACCATTGTCTGCAGGGCGCTCGTCTTGCCGCACAGCGGCAGGAAGATGAAGCCAACCGAATGCGGAGTGCGCTGCAAGCAACAACAGAAGAGCACGCGCAAAGCATGGAAATTCTGACGCAAAAGCTTGCATGCCTGGAGCAGTCAAGCCAAACGAAAGCTGAGGCAGACCTTGCATCAGTGCGACACGTATATGAGACGCGACTCAAAGATGCGTCGCAGGCGCATGCCGAAGAAATTAAGGCATTTATAGCAAGGCAAGAAGCTAGTATTAAGAATTTGCAAGAAACAAATGAAACGCGCAAACAGGAGGCCCTCAAACAGATTGAAGAAACGTGGAGCCAAAAGCACGACGTGCTCGTTCAGCGCCTCAAAGACGCCGAGGCTGCAAACGCTGAAATCCTCGCAAGGCGAGCACAAGACACGGAGATGATGAAGCAGCAGCTCGCGAGCGCCGAAGAAGCTTCCCGTGCTACGAAAGCAAGTGAAAAGCGTCATCTCGAGACTACGCAAAGTCTTCAAGCTCGTATTTCGGATCTCGAAGGGTCTCAAGCGGCGCTGGAGAAGGCGCTCAATACCGCCTTGCAAGCGAGGGAGCTGGCAGACAAGAAAGGCGCTGATCTTGAGGCCACTCTGCAGTCCACCTTGTCGCAGCACGAGCGTGAGCTTGCAAGATTTCGGACAGAACTCGAGGAACAAGCAAAGACGACGAGTGCGCACGCAACCCAGCGCATCAACAGTCAAAAAGAGGAATTGAATACAATACAGAAACAATACGCGGAGAGCGTCGCGGCGCGTCAAGAGGCGGACAAATTGCGGAAGCGCGCTGACGATCGATATGAGCAAGAGCTCACAGCTCGCATCAATCTGGAGAATGTGCATGCTGAACTGAGCAACGAGCTCGCAGAAACTCGCGCAGCGGCTGACAAGGCACGCACCGAGGTCGAGTCTTTGCGCAAAACCTCGAGTGAGCTTGCTGACCGAGCACGTGGGCAGTACAAGATGCTGCAAGATGCTACGCAAACGTCTCGACAGCGTCGTGAAGAGGCCTTGCAAAGCACGCAAGAGCGCTGCGAGACCTTGCAGACACAAGTGTCTCTGTTGCAAAAGGAGGTCCAAGAGGGTAAGACAAGGTGTCGCGATCTCGAACGTGAACTTTGCGCGCTGCAAGAAGACCAAGTCAGACGCAAGGAAGAAGAGGAGAAGGAGTCGCAAACGCTGCGCCAAACGGTGGATTCTCTTCGCAAGACAGAGGCGAGGTGTCGTGCACTTGAGGATGAGGTGAAATCTTTTCGCGATGTCGAGCCCGCCCCAGCACAAGACTTGCAGCATTTGGAACACCACATGCTCCGTCTTTCGAGCTTGGTTCGTGAGAAAGACGCCGAGATCAAGGTCCTGCAAGCCACGGTGCATCGGCAGTGTATGGAACGTACGAGCTTATTGCTGGCGCAGGAGAAGCAGCGCTAGCTAGATTCGATTGATGGTTATTATTGGTTTGTGATGTCATTCAACGCGCACGCCAAGCCGAGTATGTTTCCTCACTTGCCTCATCTTTCTCTTTTCCTTGGCTGGCTGGGGAATGTCTGAAAGGGAAATTATTTCAGTTGTACTGTTCTTGCTTCGTAGGAAATGCGAGCATCTGCTGATTGATGGAGACAACGAACGTAAAAGTTGCGCTGTTTTTTCTAAGTTCTTCTTTCTTCTTCAGAGAAGATCCCGACATCATTCATTTGCTGTAGTTTTTGTTGATGAAGAAAAGGAAAGGGAGAAAATCGACTGATTGATTGTTTGTGTTTTATGTTTTATGTTTTTAAAAGTTTTTTGGGGGGAGGGGGAAAGAAAAAAGAATTCAAATCGGGGAAAATCACAGAAAAGAAGAGGCAGAACACGAAAGAAAGGGTCGAAAGAAAGAAAGAAGAAGGGGGTGGGGGTGGGGGTAGATGGAATGTGGATGGGGCAACAACCGAAATACGGGGAGAAACGATCAGGTTGGCATGAGGCCGAGGTTCTGAAGGCTGTCGCGAAGGATCGAGTCCTTGCAGGCGTCAAAGACAACTTGCACGCCGTACGTGTCAGTGGCGCAGGTAACGTGCGTGAAGATGACCTTTCTTGGGTTCTTCTTTTGCGCGAGGAACTTTCGTCGCATCCAATCGGCGCCCTGCTGATAGTCGAAGCCAGAAGGTGCGTCGGGGAAGAGGCCTGACTTATTGATGGGTATTTTACGTTCGCAGAGCTTGTAGCGGAAGATGTCGCTCTTGTTGAGGAAGAGGACGAGGTTGGTGCGCTCGAACCACTCGGAATTACAGATGCTGTCGAAGAGCTCGAGGGCTTCCTCGAGGCGGTTCTTGTCGCGTGCCTCAAAGAGCATCTGGTCGTACTCGGAGATAGCGGCGACAAAGATGACGGCGGTGACCTGCTGAAAGCAGTGAATCCACTTGCGACGCTCGTTGCGCTGGCCGCCGACGTCAATGAGAACAAAGTTGAAGCCGTCAATGTCGAACTGTTCCTCAACAATGCCAGAGGTCCGCACGCGGGCGCGGATGGCGTCGGCGATGCTGGGGATCCAGGAGGGCCCACCCCACTCTGGGAATTTGTGGCACTGCTTGGCGAAATCGGCCCAGCCGTCGAGGACCTGAAAGTTTGATCGGTCGTCCCAGGCGGCGGCAAAGTTCGGGTCCTGGTAGAGCTTGGCGATGGCGTGGGCCGTTTCTTCGCTGAGCTCTACGTTTTCCTCGACCTCGAGGACCTTTTCGGCAATGGCCCTGGACTCTCCCTCGAGAGGCCTGCCCGCGACGCCCTCGTTGGCGGCGCGGATGATGGCCTGCGCGCCGCTGACCAAGTTGTTGTGGACGGCGCCGCGCAGTGCCGCGCGTTTCTCCTCGCTGTAGCCTTCGCCGTAGAGGATTTGCATTTGCTTGAAGATGGTCGACTTCCCGCTCGACCCTGCGCCGAGCAGCAGCAGCTTGAGCACCTGGTCCTGCGCCTTCTTGGCCTTGCGCAGCTCGTGGTTGATGCTATCGTCTACTCTGTTCGGCGCATCGTTTTCCGCGTTCTTGGACGCTCGGCACCCCATGCTGCCTCGCTCGCAGCCGGGGCCGCCCGGCTCCTCGCGCGCGCCGTCGCCGCCGCCCCCGCTACCTCCGCCGCCGCGCCCTCCGCCGCTGCCGCCCTCGCGCGCGCCCGCCCTCGCGCGCCTCGCCCTCGCCCTCGCGCTGCCGATAGGCCGCCTCCGGACGGCGCTCCCGCTCTGTTTGGACTCGGCCTGCCTGCCTGCCTGCCTCTGCCTGCCTGCCTCGCCTGCTTTCCGCCTGCTCTCGCGGCTGCTGGCCGAGAGAACGGCGCCGCGCAAAGAAC
>KN805450.1:42260-136863 GCA_000818945.1 Schizochytrium sp. CCTCC M209059
TTCCCCCCCCCCCCCCTTTCTTTCCCCCTTTCTTCTCTCCCTGGCCCAGCTGTCTCACAAGGACGGCGCCGCGTGACGCGACCGAGGTGCGATGCGGGGCAACGTATGCGATGCGATGCGATGCGATGCGAGGCGATGCGAGGCGATGCGAGGCGATGCGATGCGAGGCGAGGCGATGCGAGGCGAGGCGCGAGGAGGCAGTCTCTACTACTTCCTCTATATCTTAGTCGCGCTCTTTTGCAAGTGGAGAATCCGCCGCCGCAAGTCGGCCTCGCCGCGCGCCAAGTGGCCGCTGTTCTCGTTTCGCTCCGCGCCGCCGAATCACAACTGCCTCGGGTTCAGCGCGCCCGCTGAACACAGAGGAGTTCTCCCACACCCCCTATGAAGACCTGGGGAGACGCGTAAAGTACTGTAAGAGAGGGCGCACACAGGGGTGTGATACGAGTATACTAATGGTTCTGTGGCGGTACCGTAGAGGTTCCGCAAATTACATTCGTCGCCGTGACGAGTCGTGGAAAGTCTAGGGTTGATTGAAGTAATGCTGCGCGTGTCGCACGTCGCATTCACTGGCTGATCGCGCAGAAGTCATCCGCCGCTGCCATGGTTGCTTGAATGGATGGATGGATGCATAGATGGATGGCTGATCGACTCTTCCTCAATTTCCAACCGTGACACCCGACACACTCTTTCCTTTCACTTGGCTTGTCCTCTGGAGGGAGGCTGGCGACTTCGACCATACTGCAAAATGCATTGTGCGCCACCGATCAGTGGCAACGCAAGTGCAAGAGAAAGGTCCCTGTAAGCTAGCTGGCTCGCTAGCGTCGCTGCGAGAAGAAAGTCAAGCCAAGAAAAGAAAAGAAACAAGGCAAAGCCAGCCCGTATCGTTTCTCAAAAGAAGTCCCCAAAAGAATAGAAGAATAACTTACTCCTTGCGGCCTAGGAGAATAACTTACTTCTTGTGGCCTACGAATAAAAATAAGAAGTGCACGAAGACCCGTTCTGAAGATTGCTCAGATCGGGACCCGCCCATGTGTAGCCGCCAATAATGATGATCATACAGACCTGCGAGATAATCATGGAGCCAAAGCCGTAGACATAGGCATCTCTGCGCTTGAGCTTTTTCAATTCAGAAATAAAGGTTGACACAGTCGAAAGACTGCCGCAAAAACCCGTCATGAATCCATTGAGCACCTCGCACTGCACCGTATCCGCAGACACCACGGCCAGACCCAGAATATAGGCCATGGCAAGCAATGCGGAGGCAAACACGTTGGCCAAAAAGGTGCCAAGCGGAAAGTTAGCAAACTTGGAGTTAAGCAAACGGCCCAGCGCGTAGCGCAACCAGGCGCCAAAGGGGCCCCAGCAGAGCGCAAAAAGCGTCTTTGTGCGAATAAATCCGGTGAGAAGAGCGATCAAAAGACCAAGCAGCACCGCGCCAAGCACGCTTGCTGCCTCGTATAGCATGCGAGGCACGCATGGCCCGTTCGAGGATTTCGCATTCTCGGAACTTTTGGGGCTCACCAGGTACAAGGCATCAGAAAGATGGCGACCAAAGTCATAACCCATGAGGATCACACCGATCCCTGTGAGTTGAGTCTCGAACCAAACAAAAGCGCGCTGACCGCGCGAAAGTCCTAACGCCGTGGGGCCCACGAGCACCGCTGTGGCTTCTTCCCAGCTGGAAAATGTCGTCAGCGAGCCGCAGAAACCGGTGCCGACGCCCACAAAAAGCGGCGTCCAAATGAGGTGCTTGAAATTGCTCCAGTACGCCAACCACGCTGTGCCAAGAAAGTTGGCAAACACATACGAGTCAAAGGGATACGCCGCGTTTTTACCGAGCCCGATACGCAACGCCACGCCTGCAATGGACCCGACCGCGATCAGAGCTAGCGTCGCCAGTTGTTCGCGCAGCCACGAGAAACCTGGTTCTGGGTCTTCGCGCGCCTCTTTTCTTGCCTTTGGGACCTCGGACGCCTCTTCTCGGCCGGCCGTGGCCAGCACCTCGTCGTCGAGAAGAACCTCCTCCTCCTGCCGGGGGCTCATCTTTTGCTGCTGCAGGTTGTGCGTCCCGCGCCCGTCCTCGAGCTCGTCGCCGTGGCCTTTTGCGGCCCCGCGCTCGTCGTCCTGCTGCGGCGCCATCGCGGCCTCCTCCGCGCCAGAGCCGCCGCGCCGACGCCCCCCGCTGCCCTTCCCCGCGGCCTCGGCGCCGAGCATGCGCGCGCGCGGTGGTCTCCGCCTCGCGGGCCTTGCGGTTCTGCCTCCGCCTGCAGCGCCCTGGAGTGGAGTGCTGGTTGAGCGCGGGCGACGCCGTGCACGGGAGCGCCCTCACTCTGCAGGCAGGCAGAGAGACTCCTCCCACTGACGGCCAACTGCGACTTGCAGAGGCGAGGCAAGGCGAACGAGGCAACTTGAAGCTATTCACATAACGACAAGGCAAGCAGCGCTGCAAAACGAATTGCGAATGAAAGAGCCCCCCACCCCGAGCCCGGCCGCCCGCAAGGCAGGTTGTGACGCAGCGCGCAGCCGCAGCACGGACGGCGTCGCTCGCGCCGAATCCGCACGATGCTTTCGCCCACCCGCGGACGCCCTGCCCTGCCCGCCAACGTCGCGACCGCCACACCGAGCCGCCACCCCCGACTTGGCGGCCTTCGAGCTCGCCGGCCGGCCTGGGACTTTTTTTCGTTTGCCTGGACCCGCGAACTGGATGCGCGATCCCGGCTGTTCATGATACTGCATGAAGTAGGTAGGCCTAGGCATGGCGATTGGTTTGCATTCGGCAATTCGCCCGCCGTTGGTGGTTATATTATATTAAAACAAACAAAGTATACATGAATTTAAAAGAAAATTAATAAACAGAAAGAGAGCCACGTCAGGTCTTCGGGCGACCCCTACCAGTGGACTCAGAGCAAGAAAAGTCGCTTTCGAATGCGTCAAGGTCCTTTTGGAAGTCTCGGTCGGAAGCATTTGTCTTTGCCTGGGCAAAGTCAATGATGCGAACGAACGGCGCCGGTGGCGTCCATGACAAAGTTGCGCAGCAGCACGTCACGATGCGCTACGCCGACCGCGTGCACCGCTGTAAGTGCCGCCAAGGCCTTGGTCCGAATGTCGTCGTTCAGGAGACTCACATCGAGCGACTCACCAGCATAGGTGGTGGCGACGATGAGGTCGTTGAAAATGTGGCGACCGCCGTAGAGATACCAGGGCACGTGCGTGCCCCAAAGAGAGCGCAGCTGGAGGTAGACGTCCATCTCGTTCCAAAAGGCGAACTCCGCAATGCGATTTAAATCTATGGACTTTGAAGGAGTCATGATCTTGACAACGGTGTCAACTCCGCCCGTGTCCACGCGGATGAAGAATCCATACTGGCCTTCGAGAAAGTACTGGGTGACGTCGAGCAGACCCCCAGCGTAGGGAAAATGGACGTCGCTCTTGAGCGGAAGCAGCTGGCGCAAGTCTTCCCGTTGCTCGTTCGACGCGGTGTTGACCATGTTGCGAGGCAAAGCGGTGCCACGCTACCTTGTGCCTTTCCTCGTCTATCTGCAGAAAATTCACTCGCTCGACCAGATTAGGTGGTTAGCTACCGCTACTAGGAGGTGCCAAGGAGCAGAAGTGTGCGCGGAGCGAGATCGTCCGGCCAGCCCTCCTCTCCTTCTTTCTCTCTTTCTTCCTTTCTTTCTTTCTCCGCAAGCAGTTCCAGGAGCCAAAGGTTTGGACTGCAGCGGCTGGTGGCTTGGCTTTGGGCACTTGGGACAAGGCAGATCGGAGGAATAGGAAGCAATGTCTGCGCTGCGAGTTGTAGAAACAACCGCTCGGATCGCGCGTGCAAATGGAGGCATGACCGGCAGTGGAGTGGAGTTGAATTCAACAACAACAACAACAACCTACACGTCAAAGCCTCAACGCTGGAACAGACCGTGTGTGACCTCGACCCTTGCCGCACCACCTCGTTCCGGACTGGTGAAAGCGCGTCCCCTCCCGTTTCCCACGTGCCCCTCAAAAGTGGCAATGCAATGGAAATGCAAGTGCACTGCAAGACTGTCGACGGCTCGGAGCACGTTTTGTTTTGCGGGGATGAAGGAATAGCTCAAACAAACCCATGTGTGCATGCATGTTAATGCAGGGCAGCCACCACTGGTATCAGCCGCAGCGCTACTGACCTTGACTTGCTGCTGCCGCCCCACTCGCGGCTTCGCCACGTGGACAAATCCAGCGTCAGCGTGCGTTTGGGTTGCACGACTGGTCCTTACCCAAATCTAGTAGCTTGCAGTGGTATGGCTGGCGTGTTGACCTTCATCCGTGTGGACTCTTTTGTTGCGTTGTGAGGAGACGGACGCCCCGCCCCGCCGCCGCACTCACAAACAGTGTGGTGAACGCGCATTGTAAACTTTCCGTGTCCTCTTTGCAAGGGCGTTTGATTTTGCGGGCGGCCGCGGTGACCTGGGGTGACCCAGTGAGGTAAACAGACCGCAAGCCTTTGCCTGCCGAGCGGAGAGACGGCAGACACACAGACAGACAGGCAGAGACACACGGACGCACGCAGCAGTCGCAGGCACGCAGAGCGACCTCGCACGCCGAGACCGCGACTCGGACGGAACCCCGATGCCGCAACAGGTTGCAGCATCGTGGGACGCGCTCGCCAAGAAGAACCTCCAGCGGCAACGCTCGGGCGAGGGCGAGAAGAACTCAGACCCGCTCGTCATTGTGTCCTCGTACAATGACTTTGCCGACCTGGCGCACGGACCTCGCGGCAGGCAAGCCGAACACACGCTGCGCTCGTATCGACTCGACGTCCGAGACGGGAGTCTTACGTTGCTAAGCGTGGCCAAGGCAGACACCAACCCTGCCTTTACCCGCATGCACCCGTATCGCAACGTCATGTACTGCTGCACGGAGCGCCTTTCCGAAAACGGCCGCGTCGTCTCGTATTCGCTCGACAATGACACCGGTGCCATGACCAAGCTCGGCGACAAGGACGCGCAGGGCAGTTCCACGTGCTACTTGACAATCGACAAGGCGGCCCGCTTCATGCTCATTGTCAACTACTGGAGCTCGCACGTCGTCTCTATGCCCATCAATCAGACCACCTTTGCGCTCAAAGACGCCACCTGCGTCTACCACCCTACTGGCATGGCATCGGTATCCTTGGCGCACTTGGAAAAACGTGTCAACCACTCGCAGAACGACGAGCTCGCTCGCAAGGAGCGCCAAAAGGACCCACACACCCACGCCGTTGTGCTCGACCCCTTTCACGGCGTCATCGCATACGTTCCGGACCTTGGCTCGGACACAATCCATGCTCTACACTTTGATCGCAACTCGGGAAAATTGACCTGGCTCGAGGACATTTGCGTCGGCATCAAGGGCGAGTCGCACGGCCCGCGCTACGTTGAGTTTCATCCTTCTCTGCCCGTCTGCTATGTCATCAATGAAATTGCCTCCGAAATTGCCGTCTTTGGCGTCGACCGCGCCGAGATTAACCGCATCGCAAGCCTTCAAGACGGCGCAGAGGCCGCGGCAACGCAGTCGCAAACTCGAAGCTCACTCTATCCCCTGCAGAGAATCAGCACAATTCCAACCGCCTTTCCCAAAGACCTCAACACGTGCGGTCGTATTGCAGTGCACCCATCCGGTCGCTATGTGGTCGTCTCGAATCGTGGTCATAACAGTCTTGCAGTGTTCCGCGTCAAGCCTCAGCAGGGTGGCAAGCTTGGTCTTGTTGGCTTCTTTCACACGCGCGGCGAGACGCCTCGCCACTATCAATATGACCCTACGGGTCAGTACCTCATCGTCGCTAACCAGGACTCCAATTCCCTTGTCGTTTTTGAGTTCAACGTCTCTGACGGCAAGCTCAGGTTCACCAATAATCTTTACGACTGTCCCTCGCCTAATTTCGTGGCCTGCTACGCCTACGAGGAGCCCGAGCTCGAGCTCGAGGAGGACTGTCCGCTCTGATTGTCATCGTCACCACCACCACCACCACCAGCCAGCTCGCCTGCCCGCCCGCCTGCATTTCCCTCTCATCTTGCAGATAAACTAATCGAAAAACCCACCATCTTCTTCTTCAATTTCTCCTTTTTCAAGTATAGTAGGCCTAGTACTTCATGATCACCCTTCCTGGCGTGCCCGCGTCCCTGAACGAGGTCACACGGCTCCTTGCGCCATGCATACCTTCAGGCCTCCCACGCACGGTGCCGCCGTCACAAAAACGCCATGAGAGATCCTTACTACTACAAGTCCAAGAAGTTCCTGTAAAAAGCGCTGCCAGGGACGCGAATCTGCCTTATATGTTCCTAGTTTACAGATAGTATTATGTATAGTACTACCTGGGCCGTTGCCCGCTCCAAAGAGGCTGAGAGGATTGAGACGAGACCAAATCCGTATCTCGCCCAGAGAACCGAGGCTGATCGAACCGAAGCTTCGTTCGAGGGGTCGCGCACGCAGCAAGCGAGCGAACGAGCGACGGAAAAGGAGAAGCAGCGGCAGCACCGTCGCGGCACAGACAGCGTCCCCTTCGCGCGCGCGCAAGAGGCGAGACGTTGAACGCGAGCGAGCGAGCAAGAAAGAGGAGGAAGCATGGCTAGGTAAGTGCGCCAGGAAATTGCCGGCAAGAGGCGAGAATCGCCACCGTGACGCCCTCGCGCGACGCGAAGCGAACGTAGCGTGAGGTGAGGCCACGCGAGGCGCCGGAATCGACTCGATTCGACACGACTCTGCTTGACTCAACTCGACTTGACTTAAGTTGACTTAACTTGGTCAGTCAACGCCATTATTTGGGCCAAGCAAGCGCGAGTTTCGCCCTCGGACGGACACAAACGGACTTGACATGAATGCTGTTGGCCTAGCTTGCGAGCGCTGAAAACACAAAAAGCCAAAAGACACGGACTAACATTAAAAACCCTTGCTTTGACCCAATGCAACTGCTTGCCTCCCGTACATACATGTGCACACGCACAGCAACGATGATGCGAGGACCAAGCCTGTCGACGAGGTCATCATGGACACGATCCTGGACAACGTTGGACGCACGCCACTCGTGAGACTGAACCGTGTAGGCAAGAACGACGGCCTCAAGTGCGAGCTGGTGGCCAAGTGTGAGTTCTTCAACAGCGGCGGGTCCGTCAAGGACCGTATCGGATTGCGCATGATCGAGGATGCCGAAAAGAGCGGCCGTATCAAGCCTGGCGATACTCTCATTGAACCAACCTCCGGCAACACTGGTATTGGTCTTGCTCTGGCGGCCGCCATCAAGGGCTACAAGATGATCATCACGCTCCCGGAGAAAATGAGTAAAGAAAAGGTTGACGTGCTCAAGGCGCTGGGCGCGGAGATTATTCGAACCCCAACGGAAGCGGCCTACGACTCCCCAGAGTCCCACATTAGCGTCGCTCGCCGACTCAACGAGGAAATCCCAGACTCTCACATTCTCGACCAGTACGCCAATCCATCGAACCCCCAGGCGCACTACGAGGGAACTGCCGAAGAGCTCATCAAACAGACTGGAGGCAAGATTGACATGATTGTCATGAGCGCTGGAACTGGCGGAACAATCTCGGGTACGGCGCGCAAGCTCAAGGAGAAAATCCCTGGCATCAAGGTCGTCGGCGTTGATCCGGTGGGCTCCATTCTCGCCCAGCCCGAGTCCCTCAACGACAAGAACCGACTCCAACCCTATCAGGTAGAGGGCATTGGTTACGACTTTATTCCCGATGTCCTCGATCGCTCCATCGTCGACGAGTGGATCAAGACCGAAGACAAGGAGTCCTTTGTCATGGCGCGTCGTCTCATTCGCGAGGAGGGTCTCCTGTGCGGTGGCTCGTGCGGCTCCGCCGTCGCTGCCGCTTTGCAAGCGGCCAAGGACCTCGAGCCTGGGCAGCGCTGCGTTGTCCTCCTTCCCGACTCTACGCGCAATTACATGACTAAATTCCTCGACGACGGCTGGATGATTGAGAACGGCTACATGTCCGCTTCGGAAACCGCCGATCAAAAGGAGTGGTGGTCTCTCAAGACTGTCGAGGACCTCAAGCCGTCTGCTCCCTGCACCATTGGCCCAGACATGACGGTGCGTGACGCTGTCATCATGCTCGAGTCCAAGGCCTTTGACCAGCTCCCCGTTGTTGCAGAGGGAGGATCCATTCTTGGCGTCGTGACGGCAGGCAACATGAACGCCAAGCTTCTGCGCAACCAGGTTCAGCCCGAAGACAAGGTCGAAAAGGCCTTGTACAAGAGCTTTAAGCGCGTCTCCCGTGACACCAAGCTCTGCGATCTCTCGCACATTTTCAACAATGATCATTTCGCTCTCGTGCTCAGCGAGGCGGACAAAACTGTAGAGGGTATTGTTACACGCGTCGATCTGCTCAAATACATTACCAATCATTAGGGAAAAGTACCTCAAACGTGCGTTGATATCGCGTGCAAGCAGGGAACTAACTACCCACGCTTTGCAAGATTTAGCTAGCTAGAATCACAGTCCTGTTCTAACAAAAGTGCCACAATCCCTCTTTTCCCTTTTCTTTTCTTTGCGGGAAAACTCTGTCTTTCATTTTGCTCATTCGATGTGACAGTCTGGTACAATTTCGTCTCTGTCTCGAGGAAGCTCAAATTCTCGAAAAGAAAAGGAATATCTGCTCGAATGCATGAAAAAGTAACGAACAAGGATAGCATGCCTTTCCACTCACAGAGCGCCTATTGGGGATATACTTGTAACTTGGTGTTGTGAGGTGACTCGAGGCAAGGCGGGCGTTCTCAAGCGAGGGAGCACCAGCTTTTTGTTTCCACAAAGCAGATCGCCACATCAATTTCATCTGAATTCAAGAACACAGTGCCCACTTTTTTGCGAAATTGGGAATAAGGCACCTTTCTCTCGAATTGAGCAGAAAGCAACTTGAGGCGAATTGTTTGGCTAGTCCCCAGTCAATGTCGATGCTAGCTCGCGACATGGAGGCCGGGCGCTAAATCGCTACGAACGTTAATTCCCGAATCGCGTTCTCTCATGGACTGGTGGCAGATCACACAAACACACAAAGATACTTTAATGAAAGCTAGCTCATGAGATAAACCTGTCGCGAGATGAGACTTGCTTGACCGATCGGCTCGCGGCGATGACAATCGAGCGAGCATGCATGGCATTCCTTTCTTGGAGATACGTTCAAAGACCAGACCCAATTCTTCTAGCCTGCTCTTGCTTCTGCAAGCTTCTTCTTGGTGGCCGTGGCCTTGACCATTTGCGCAGCTACGCGCTGTTTCTGCTTGGTCTCAATCCCGCCATAAAAAGCACCATCCTGGGCCGCGAGCTCGGCCTCCTCGGCCGCGCAATGCGCGAGCTGATCCTCTTGCGTAGTTTGCGCCAAGGCCACGGCATCTTCGGTGCGAGCATCGAGGAAGGCGCGATCATAAAATACTGGCCGGATCTTGGCGCGCTGTAGCCGTGCTCCGAGGTCAAACCATCGCTCACCATGGCAAAACGCCTTGTATTGCTGCGCAAGCGACAAAATGACGCGTCGTTGATGCGAAAGCTCTTCGACAAATGATCCATGCTTGTCGAGCTCAAGGCTCTCGAGAAGCGCAGAAATACGATCGCGCATCTCCACAGCGTCTGCGGCGCTGAGAACCTTGCGCTGGTCGTCAGGAAGCATAAGCGCCTGAGCATCGTTGAGTGCCTGAAGGAGACGTGCCCGCGGGCCCGTGGCAATTTGTGGCGGCGATGACGACGATGATGACGATGACGATGCATTTGCGTTTCCGAGCGGCCGCTCCAGGTCTGTAATGAGGGCTTCCGTACAGGACTTGGACACCCAGAGATCGAGGATGAGCGAGAGAGCATCTGCTTTGGAAGGTGTCGAGGATTTGTAGTGCAATGCAATGGGCACAGCCTGTGGGTTGTTGGCGAGAAGGTCGGCAAGCAACGCGAGGGCCTGGCCTTGCACCTGCACGACAGAGCCGTCGATGAGGTCGAGAACGCGTTCAATGCCATCTGCCTCCTCAATAAAGACCCGCTCCGATGCAGAATCATTTACGATGCAAGCGTGCGCGCACGCAAGCCCGGCAATCACGCAGGTTTCCTGGTGACGCAACGCAGCGCGGTCTGGAGTGAGAAGAATAGCAGCTACAGCTCGAATGCCGCCAGTATCCTTGAGTGCTGGCGCCGCCGCGCTGCCCATGCGCGTAAGAACGAGCGCTGCCGCCTCGCGGATCTCTTCGCTTGAAGAACTTTCAATGAGGTATACAAGGAGATCCACCGTGGCATATAGGTCTTCGGGTAGATCTCGACAGTGCAAGACCACTCGCAAGCACGCTTGCACCAACTCATTTTGCTCTTGCTGGTGATGTTCATCGCGAATTACAACAGGTGCGGCAAAGCCCGTCTCGGGTGCATCAAAAGACGCACGACCCACAGCGCAGCGCACCACATCGAGTGCGACGAGCTGGTCGCGGTCTTGAGGCCCTAACGCCGCGAGAAGGTCCAGCGCGTGAAGGCGGAGCGTCTCCCGCTGGCGCAGCGAGTATGGCAATGTTGGCACTCGTTGGGGCAAAGGTTCCGGCAAAACATAGCCTCGAAGCGTGTCGACAAACAGGGACTCGTCAATGACTGGTCTGCAAGCAGCGTCGCGCGCGAGGCGCCGGAGCGTGTGCCATGTGAGAAGCTTGAACTCGAGGTCCAGAGGGTCCGCGGTGGCATGGTGACGCGGGTCGCACCCGGTGGGAAGTTCGTGCTCGGCTGCCGACGCGTAGAGCAAGAGGAGCGAGAGGAAGCCCGAGGACTTGAACAGAGGAAGATTGGCGTCTCGCGAAGCGAGTTGTGCGGCAATGATGAGCACCTCGTTGCGGAGCTGCT
Organism: Schizochytrium sp. CCTCC M209059; assembly: GCA_000818945.1. Taxonomy (NCBI): domain Eukaryota; class Bigyra; order Thraustochytrida; family Thraustochytriidae; genus Schizochytrium; species Schizochytrium sp. CCTCC M209059. The sequence goes on from KN805450.1 coordinate 53,092, forward strand.
TGTCAGCGGTGCGATGACCTTCGAGAAGCATGCGTTCCATGAGAGAGCAGAGCATTCCAACTGCACTCGGGTTACCGAGACGCGCCAAGGCGTTGGCATGGCGAAACTTGTCGAGAAGCTGCATCCGCGTCACGGCCATGCTGCCGGCCAGACGGTCTGTCGAGTGCTCGAGCACGCTCCAAAGAATCTGAATCATGAGTCGAATTTCATCCTTGCGAAAGTCAATGACACGCGACACGACCTCAACAAGCATGTTGGGCACGTTGGCTCGCGTTAGATTAAGAGCATTTTCGCGGTGAACAGCGAGGGCCTGTACGAGGTCCATGAGCGCGACGACATCACAGCATGCCGCGGCCGAGACTTGAGCACGTTCGTATTCTGCAGAACTGATGCGACCATCGCCATCCACGTCATTGTCATTGAGATTGTCAACGGTTTGAGCAACAGCGGCATCAACGAGATCCATGGCCCCATATCGCGCAAAAAGGGCGCCAATCCATCCATTTTCTTGGCGTGCAAAGCGCGTCAAAAGTTGTGCGCTGGCCGTAGCGATTGCTTTCGACCCGCTCAAAAGCTCGCACAGGACAACCAGGACGGATCCAACGGAGGTCTCAAACCGGGCTCGCGCATGTGGCGTGCGCGCCACGATTTTTTCGATGCGTTGCAAGGTTTGTGGCGCTTCGGCCATTTCCAGGTGGGGCAGCAGCTCGACAAAGGCGTCGCATTCGTCCATGAAAAGAGCAGGTCCCACGGCGCGCGCGATTTCCTCGCGCCTCCTCTCGCGCAAGTCTTGCGTTAGTTCATCCCCGAGAAAGCGCACGAGTGCCTCCATTTTGCTCGCACAATGGCTTGCAAGTTTGGCGGTCAGATTGAGGGCTGCGTGTGAGCACCAGGCCCGCCTTGACGCAACAATCAAGAACCGCGGGCAGCTGCACGGTCCGCGCGCGCGCCCCCGAGGAGCGCACGCGGCACCTCCAAATATTTATTGTCTTGTGCTATGCGCGTAGACAGACGTGAACGCGACTGGAGACTCGGGACTCTCGGACCGAGAGTCTTGCCGCATTTCAACGGATCTCCGTCTTTTTTTCTTTTTTTTTCTACTAGTAGTATAGTCCTGCATATTTTTTTTAGGCCTTTAGGCCTAACCTACTTTTGGGGGAACGTTGTCATGGGATGAGCCATAGTCGCTGGATGAGAGAAAGCGATCGAGTTATCTATCCTTGGCTGTGCTTTGTTGTGCTTGCTTTGAATAGAAAATTCATCTTGCAAAGAGAGGCAAGTAACAATCACAAAATAGTCAGTTCGTTGATTCATAAAAGTTCTACTCTTTGTCTTCCCTTTTCGTGTCCTGGGCAATATGTGCACTCAACATGAGAGCTGAGAATGCTGGACACAGGTACTGACGCTGTTTTTTGAGACGTAAAGCTAAGCTGATTGCAACACGCCTACTTCAGATGCTAATCACTAAAGAGGAGAATTGAGACAGCTTGCAAATATTTCATTGCTTGCTCACTGATCTTTGTATCCGTGCAAAGGTCTACGCTCTCCATGCGAGTTTGTCGAAGTTATTTCGCCATGTTATGATGGCACAATGACATGCAAGAGCGAGCACTGTCGCAAGAAATCCAACACAAAAGGCCAGACTACTACGTGACAACAACGCCCAAATTTTTCACGGACGTATAAGGAGGAGGAGGAGGAGGAGGAGGAGGAGGAGAAGAGGGAAAAAGAAGATAGACACTCAGCGCTTGATCTTGAAGACAGAGACGCGAGCGACATCCGCGCTCTCGAGCTCCTCGATGCGTCGCGTGCCTTGTCGCAGCATGAACTCGATTGTGCGAAAGTCCTTGCGGTCAACATCGGCTGCGTCGCTTCTAAACTTGGTCTTGACGGTCTCAAAGTTCTTGAACGAGCTCGGACCGTCCTTTTTTCTCGCCACGCGCAGCGCCTTTCTGTAAAGATTCAGAACATCCTTTTGCAGGCCCGAGTGCCGCAGCATCTTGGCTTGGCAATGCTTCAGTTGCCCGTCCCCCCTCGCGAGCGTCTCCGTTGCCCACTGCCCCTCTAGCTCGCGCGCTCTCCGTCCGTCCAGCTGTAGTAGCAGCAGCAGCACAGCAGCAGTAGCAGCAGCTTCAGCTGCAGCTGGGCTTCTTTCGCTCCTCTTTTTGGTGTCTGCGCGTCCCAGGAGACAACACACACACAGAGGGATGGATATACTACGGCAGAGAAGCCTGGACGAGAGCAAGCTTCCCGCCCTTCTTCTCTGCTTCGCCCGCCCTGTCCGCACTCGCCTTCTCCCCGCGCGCCCGTCCGCCAAAAGCCAAACAAACACTCTGCCGGCAGCAAGCAGACAGCAAGCAGACAGCAGCACTGCAGCCAGCGCTTCTCGCCGTTCCATAACTTTTGCCTTCTCGAGAACCTGCGCAACCCCTCGGTTTCCCGGCCTTCCTGAGCACTTCCCTTCCCTCGGCTGCTCCTTCTCTCCTTCTTTCCCTCCTTCCTCTCTTTCCGCCTCTGGCCGCCTGGGACGGGAGCGCGGGGCGGCTGCGGCGGCGGCGGACGCCGGCGCGAGACGGAGGGAGCGCAGGAGAGAAAAGGCGGACGCGAGATTTGAATCGATTCGAGCGCAGTCGGGCGGGGAGAAGGACGGACGCGCGCACGCACGCACGCAGACACGATGCTGGACCACCTTATGCCGTGCATCCTGAACGAGATGCTTGAGTTCCTCGGCGAGGAAGACCTTGTGCGGTACGTTTACCTGGATTCGCTCTTGTTTCTTTCCTTCTTTCTCTCTTTCTTTGCACCCTCTCTCTCTCTCTCTCTTTTTGCGTAGAACAAAAGACTGACAAATCGACGAGGGGAACGCTACACAGACTGGGTATGTGCTGCACGCGGATGTACATTGACGTCATCAGGGAGGAACCGCTGTGGGCACGTCGCTGCGCCGAGCTCTGGCGCAACAAAGTCTCCATCCCGCCGACCTTGTTGACGCGGCCGGACATCCGCAGCTTCTTTTGGTCTCGTCTTGCAGCCAAGGACGTCTCGGCGGTCCATCTCGAGCACATTCTCACATCAACCTGCTTCCATATGCGCTTCGCGCAGGGCACGGCACAGCTGTATGGCTTCGAAGACGATACCGGAAGACCCGTGCCCATGTTTCGAAAATTCGCCCCGGGTGGACGCTACCTGCGGTACCCCGAAGCGCACGATCGCGCCTCGAACTGCTGGGCCCTGAGCCCAGTCAAAGACCCTGTCGAGCACCACGAGGAAATGTACGGACCTCTTTTGCCTGGCCACACGCTCAAGTGGACCTTCAGCGCCGACGGCAAAAGCGTGGCGCTTGCCAACCTTCCGCCGCTGCGGGTGTCGCGTCGCGAAGACAATTGGGCTTGGAGACTTGAAAATGAATTCCTCGTCTACGAGACATGCTCTGCAGAAACTGTCAATGATCCCCACCGCCTCGATGTCTCGTTCACAGCCATGTGAGACTTGCACCTTTGGTGGCATTCTACCTTTTTGGACTCTCGCTGCCGCGGGAGTGGAGGACGGGATGAGCGCTACGCATTTCGCCTTTCTGTGCCTCTCCTTTTCTCTATTTTACTCTCGAAAGCTTGCTGCCAGCAGCAGCATCAGCAGGCTTTGCCTTTCTTATTTTTGGCCATCTCACATGTATTGTCTTCCTGGCCTTCGCCTTCGCACATGTTGATATAAGTAAAGAGCGGACTTCACATCGCTCACGGCGTCGCAATTATCTCGACTGTCTTAGACCGATTTTACATAAATAACATTTGACTTTTCCAGTCTTGTGTTGGTATCATGTGCAGTGTTGAGGAGTTCGTGTCACAAGAGACTGCCTGGCTGCCTAGCTTTTTCGGAGCACGCCATCAACGTTTGCCAAGAATCGATATTCCGAATCGTTGGCATCTTCACAATTCTTCGTTCTCGCGCCGCATTGTCGAGGATTCTGGTCTCGTCGTCTGCCAGTCCTTCATCTGCAGCCTTCTGACAGAGGTTTACAATGAAAAATAGAAAAACAAGAAAAACTAAAAAACTAAAAAGCCCGAAAAGGCCATTAAAAAAAAAAAAAAAGCCAAGAAGAAGAAGAAGAAGAAGAAGAAGAAGAAGAAGAAGAAGAAGAAGAAGAAGAAGAAGAAGAAGAAGAAGAAGAAGAAGAAGAAGAAGAAGAAGAAGAAGAAGAAGAAGAAGAAGAAGAAGAAGAAGAAGAAGAAGAAGAAGAAGAAGAAGAAGAAGAAGAAGAAGAAGAAGAAGAAGAAGAAGAAGAAGAAGAAGAAGAAGAAGAAGAAGAAGAAGAAGAAGAAGAAGAAGAAGAAGAAGAAGAAGAAGAAGAAGAAGAAGAAGAAGAAGAAGAAGAAGAAGAAGAAGAAGAAGAAGAAGAAGAAGAAGAAGAAGAAGAAGAAGAAGAAGAAGAAGAAGAAGAAGAAGAAGAAGAAGAAGAAGAAGAAGAAGAAGAAGAAGAAGAAGAAGAAGAAGAAGAAGAAGAAGAAGAAGAAGAAGAAGAAGAAGAAGAAGAAGAAGAAGAAGAAGAAGAAGAAGAAGAAGAAGAAGAAGAAGAAGAAGAAGAAGAAGAAGAAGAAGAAAGCGAGAGCGCAACAAACCCAGAAGCTGAGCGTGTTCGCTCAAACCCCTCGCGGGAGCGCCAACGAGAGCGCAACGGCCACAGGGAGAGGCGCGAGTAAGGCGCAAAGAAACGGGTCGGCTAGCGCACAGGCAAGCAAAGAAAGAGTCGCTCGTTACGTCGCGCTCGACGTCTCTCTCTCGGAGGAGGGAGGAGCATCGAAGCAGCAGCCCACTCGCACTCGCCCAAGGTGCGGCCCGGCGACAGATAACATACAGGCTCGACGAGACGTGGTAAGACGAGACACGTCGCGACACAGTATTCGCGAGAATGAGCTCGTCGTCTTCTTCGTCCTCGTCCTCTTCGTCAGCAACAGGGAAAGGCCGACAACAGCGACCACGGAGACAAGGGGGAAACGCCGCTGCTGTCGTTGACCTTGTCGATGACGACGACATTCAGGTTGTTGGCGGTGACGCCCAAGCACCAAAACCATCAACCTCGCGAAAACGCACGCGAGGATCGGGCGATCGCGCCGATCGCGTACGCTCATCGAAGTCTGCAACCACGCAGGGGCTCGACGCCGAGGCCATTGCTGACGAAACCGTTTCAGGTCCGTCGCGCAAGAGATCACGAAAGCAAAAGTCCAAGAGCTCTCGTAGGCAATCTTCGAAACGTTGTCGACCAGCAAAAGAGAAAAGACGTTCGTCAAGGTACAATGATTATGACGACGACGACGAGGACGACGAGGACTGGCGAGGTGACGATGACTTTATTGTGCCGGACGACGACGGTGGCGAGTCAGCCCGGCTGGCACGGGTGTTCATGGAGAGCATGAGAGATTTAATGTCCCGTGGTCTAGCGCCTGATCCTTTGCAACAGCCAAGACATGGAGGACATGATGTGCCGATGAGCCCGAACGAGGCTTTCGAGGCAGATATGAAAAAAGCCATTGCTCAATCAAAGATCGATGAGGACGCCAAACTTCGCGAAGAACAAAACAGAGAATTCGAGCAATCCTTAGCAGCGGATCGCGCCAAGGAAAAAGCGAGAAAACGCGAAGAAGAAGAGAAAAGCCTTGTCGAGCTCGAGCGCGAAAAGGCCAAGCAAGCCCGTCAGAAAGCGAGGGACGAGCGCATTGCTCTTTTGGAGTCGTGGAAAACATCCTTACCCCCAGAACCTGCATCGAGCGCACCTCAAGCCATTCATCTCGCCCTCTTGGTTCCTGCGGGCAGGTTTAAGCGTAGTTTTGACGAGGATGCCACCTTGTTCGACCTTATGCGCTGGGTTGCCATAACTGATCCGCGGTGCCACTTTGCGCCAAGCTTCGAAATCGTCGTGCCGCCGAATCGCCGCCTCTCATCTAATATGGCTGCCGACGAGATGAAGAAGCAAACTCTTAAGGCACTTGGTCTACGCCGCGACGGGATCCGCGTGACAGTTGAGGAAGAGGACGACGAAGAGGAAGCGGAAAATAAAGAAACAGAGAAAGAAAAAGGAAACAAAGAAGAAAAGGATCGAGTAAATGGGCTGAACGGACGCAGAGTAGACGACAGAACCGATCGAGAAACGAATAGTGGACAATCTCGAGCGATAAAGCCTGGCACCCACGACGACGAGGTCGAGGAAATACTTTAGAGAAGCAAATGGAGCACGTGCATCATGCGTGTGAAGGCGACTCGTATTTCCCACACCATCATGATAAGGCTACTAGGCTACGGCATTCGTGCTTTTGAGTTAGACTTACACAACAGTATCCGGTGCCCCCATCCCTCCAAGGCCCATCTCGTTCGCCGTGGAAGGGGAAGGGGGAGAAGAAGGGGCTTAGAAGATATCTTAAAATGAAACATCACTTTTCGCATGTGGAATGTATAAATTCAAGCATCAGACTTGTGTGAGAGCGTGTTCCTTCTCGAGGTTATCTCCAGCTGCTGGCTGGACATGGCTCGACGCGAGCTGGCTGCGCAAGCGCTTACACTCCGCTTCGAGTTCCTCGTTGACGGCACGAGCTCTCTCCACCTGATCCTCTAGCGCAGCACTCGAACGAACCCCATCCGACGTGCTATTATGGCTCGACTTGCGTATCGAATCTGCCATTTCATCCGCTGACTTGCCCTTGTGCCGCGCTTGCGAGCGGACTTTAGGAATGAAAATTAATCCAAGCACAGCAAGGTCTGTAAGAAAGATGATGCCAGAGAGACAGAGAAAACGCGCGAGCGGGTCGCTTCCCACAGCGAACAAAAGAGGAATACCGAGCACGAGGAGCTGCAGCGAAGTGTACAGAATAATGAGCAGGTATCGACGTTCCAAAAACTGCGCGCTCACGTTGCGCACCTTGTACAACATGACATGACCGCCAACGAGAATGGAGACGTGGACCACTGCGAGAGCCGCCACAAAGCCGCCCGGATATTCCGACGTGCACATTCCCGAAGACACCTCAAGAACCACGCCTGGGGTGTTTTGAATCGTCACCGAGATTGCTTCGCCACGAGCCCAGTGAAGCGGATCTACAGCCGTCCACACACTGAGAATAAGGATGTCGACACAAAGCACCGCCGCAATGGATATGGAAAGGTCCAGATTGGTGATGCGTAATCTCTTCATGCGCTTGTTGTTGACAATTTTGCCGAGTCGCCAGGACTTGGCAAAGAGCGATGAAAACGAGAGTGTCCAGCCAATGCAGTAGAGCCAGGGAGCAATCAAGCATGCCGCGCTTGCTTGAGAATCGTCCTCATTGGCCTCTGCGTCCACTGCAAGAGGTAAAATTGTCGACGTCGAGATGGCACATCCAATTGCAACAAGGTAAAGAAAAAAGGGCTGGGAAAGCTGCACAACGGGCTCCTTGCGGTGACGGAAAACCCAGGTGGCAAAACTAGCCGCCAAGAGCCAATTAATTGCCACAAGGGTGTAGCCCAGGCCGCGAACCCAAGAGTCGAGCGTGCCGTCGCTGACGCTGATACATACGTCGCGCGCTTCAGCAGGTGTGCTCAGAGCTGGGCACACTTTGCAAGCTTGCCCGTCGCTGCTAAAGGTATCGCCCTCACAGAGAAAGCATTTCGAGCACAGAAAGCATCCATCATCAAGTATACGCGACGATGACTTAGATTGACCCGCTGCGCATGCCTGCGCGAGAGGCACTGGAAACTCGATCGAAGCTGTGGCCGCTTCGCTTGGTGAAATACAAGTATCCTCAAAGGTGACGTTCCCAGAAGAAGTGTTTCGAGCGTTCAATGGCACGCGCTCAATCTCTGCTGCAACGGACGCAGTTGTTGTTGTTGTTGATGATGTTGTTTTTGCTGCTGCTGCTGCTGGTGTTGTCGACGACGACAGCAAACTAGTACTGGCAGGCAGGACCTGCACGCCAGCAGCATCGCGACCCACATTGCGCTTGAGGTCGTTGAAGGCAACGCGACCGTAGATTGTCTCAACCACAAGCGACTCAAGGGAGCGACGTAGTCGCTCGTATTCGGAGCGCATGATCTCGCGCACATCGGGGCTGTCCAAGTCTGCAAAGGCACGCTTTAAATGCTGCATGAACACGTAGGGGATCGTGTACGAGGCAACCGTGTCGTAAGACGGTGTGTAGTTAAAGGCCGCGGCATTAAATGCCTGCAGGTCTGCTCCATCCGCGAAGAACTCGTCATCATACGGGAACTGGCGATGCCATTGACCTGCGCCGAGCAAATACTTGGACCGGCCCTGCAGCCGATTCAGCCCCCACGCCTGGGTGGTTGTCGTCATCCACACTGCACTGGGATCGCATTCATTTTTCTCCCAATAGTCGAACATCGTGTTCGCTTCAATGTCTGCAGAGACGCATAAAAAGTAAACTGTGGCTTCGGAATCGCAAATCTCTTGAGCGAGTGTTTGCGCAAAGGCCGCATCCTCGCCGTCGGGAAGCCCATTGGAATTGCTGTCCTTTTGCGGGTTGTACATGTTGTAGTACGTCACCTCGAGGCCGATATCCGGAGACGCTGCATAGCTTGCAGCCCCTGCACAGGTCGTGTTGTAATAGTTGCTGCGATCGCGGCCGGCGACGGCAATCTTGGTGCCCGGCGTGGCGAAGCTCACCTGGCGAATTGCGTCAAAGGAGTATTCATTGCTTGGCACGTGGATGCCGAACAGCAGAGGGTTGTTAAACATTTCGTAGTACTCGTTGTACCCGACCTGGGCCATGAGGATGCGCTGGTCCTGATCGCCCTCGTAGGCGCTCGCGGCCTCGCAAGTCCCGATGATGAAGGCGATGTCGAGCGTTGCGAGAGAAGAATTCAGCAATGCCCTGTGCGTGACCTCATACTCGGGCTCTATCGTTGATCGACCCGCGATGATGGACAGGAGACGAAAGTGAACCTTAGTCTTGTCGCCGTAGCCCACCTCGAAGCCGGACGCGTTGTTGATTTTCCTCACGGCGGTGAGGGCGCCATCCCGATGGTCTGCGCAGGTCCCTGGTGTGATTTGTAGCAAGAGGACTTCTACACTGTCGAGCTCCTCTGCGTTCTCGAGCGTCTCATTGTACAGCACGCAAGGCTCGACGGTCTCCGCGGTGTCCCTGAGCTCGCCGCTGGTGAGCGCACAGGCCGTCAGGTTCCCCACCTCCGGCACAGCAGCCTCGGCCGCGCTCGCCGCCAGCAGCAGTCGAGCCAGCACCCCTCTCCTGCCTCCGCGCGAGCGAGCGAGCGACCGACCGAGCGACCGAGGGACGCGTGCGGCGCGGCCAGCGCTCGGCCGCGGCCACGACGGGGGTCTCCCTCCCGCGCATCCCTCCCTGCCTGCTCAGGCTGTCCCCGCGAGGCGCTCGCCGCCAGACACACACACACACACAACTCAGGCACTAGGCTACACGGACGAGACAGACAGTGAGACAGACAGCAGGACAGACAATATCAGAGAGACAGACAGACGGAGGGGCGCGTGAAGCAGGCCCGGCGCGGAGGAGGCGGTGCGGGTGCCGCTACCTCCTTGCTACCTACCTACCGCCTCGCTAACTGTAACCTTGGCGGGTACGTAAGCGCCTCGGCTGCTTGACTCGACGCGCGGCTCGGCTCGGCTTGGCTTCGCATCGCAGGGCAGCGACAGCGACAGCGACAGCGACAGCCGCAGCGACGGCGACAGCGACAGCGACAGCGACCGTGACAGCGACAGCGACTGCGTCAGCGACTGCGAACGTGACAGCGCGGCACGATCGAGAGCTGCTTCGCGCGTTGCTGCGCTGCGCGGTGTTGTGTTGCGCTGCGCCAGCGAGCTACCAATGGCTAGCTAGCTAGCTAGCTAAAAGATTGTGGCGAGCTGTGGCTGGCAGGCAGTCTGCGGGCTTAGCTAGCGAGCTAGATAGGCCTAGATAGCTTCCTCCTGACAGCAGCAGCAGCTCCGGAACAACAGCCAGCCAGCTTGGCTTGGCTCTGCTTTGGCGCTGCTACGATCTGCTTGGCGCTGTGCACGGTCGCAGAGTCGAGGCGCGACGAGACGAGGTTTCGAGGCCTCGGCAGGTCGATGCAGGCGGCAGCGACGCGGAGCGAGGCGCGCGTCACAGACACCGCACGAGACCAACATGATGCCGAGCGAGGCCAGGCAGGCAGGCGGGGGCACCCGCGCGCACAGTCACAGTCAGGCTGGATGCACACTGCGCGGCTGAATCGAGGTGCCTGGTCTTCGCGCTCTCGGTCGAGGCAGGCTGCAGCAGCTGCACGCACGCACCGTGACAGATTGCAGGGCGAGCCTGGTTGGCATTGCAGGCAGTCAGGCAGGTATTGCAGGCACGCAGGCAGGTCGCCTTTGTCGTTCGTCAAGGGAAGCTCGCTCGTTCACAACAGGAAAGATGACCGAGAACAAATAGAATGAAAGGGAATGGAAAGGGAAAGTGCAATTCTTGGTGCGTGGGTGGGCGACTCGTGTCGACGCTTCAGACTTGGCCTGCTCCTCCGTCATCGCCCGACTTGCCTCACACTGTGCGTGCGCGTGGCACGTAGTAGTAATGTGAAGGGCTCCGCTCAGTAGGACGTCTGCCAGCGCGGTGATCTTCTACTTCATGGACTAGGGGCGATGATAGTGTTCTTGCTTTTGCATGATCAAGTCTTCGTCTGGAGCATTCGATCAAGTCTTCGTCTGGAGCACTCGATCAAGTCTTCGTCGAGAGCACTCGATCAAGTCTTTGTCTGGAGCACTCGTTCAAGTCTTCGTCTGGAGCACCCGTCTGTTAAAGAGGTTTTCGCTCGATAGGGTGTTATTATACTGGCCATCAAATCAAAGGAAAAACACCTTGCCAAGTCGATTGTTATTTTTTTTACACCAAAAAATGTGTAAGACAGCATAGGCTTAATTCTTGTTGGCGCTCTTCAAGACGTCCGCAGAACCTCTGCTTTTTTTTTATTTTGATATCCATGTTCTCGATTGAGGGAAAAAAGGAAAGACAATTTTCCTTGTGGCAAGACGAGCATGACTCGTCCATGGGAGAATCAGCCCGTCATTGCGAAGAAGAAAGGCTCGAGTAAGTGCCATTCTTGACCGATTCATCGTGCATCCAGCTAAGTATCAAACCGAGAATGGCAGCAAGCGTGACGGCAACGCAGCCGGAAATAGCCATGGTGTCGAGTTCGGTGCTGATGGGCAAGGGCGAAGAACCTTGCGATGACTGATTGCGGTGAATGCCAAGCAACGCCCAAATGCAGACACCCGCAAAATAGAAGTCCATGCGCGTGACGGCCAACACTACAGTCAAAAGCGTCACGAAGCCGACGACAGCAATGGCAAAGTCGGCGCTACCAATCTGAGTCGTCGACTGGCTGGAGGGGTCATAGAGCGTGTTGGCCAGATTGAGCACAGCCGCCAAGGTCACCCAGCAAAGATTGGCCGAGACAGCGCCAAAGAGCGTTGCCTTGGTGAAGAAAGACACATCACTGCGCGTGTAGTCCACATTGAGCAGCGTGTGCACATTGTAAAGCGAGTAAAAGGTCACAAAGAGAATCACGACGGCAAGCCAGTACGAGAATCCATGGGATGCGGCGCCATTCGCCACAAGCCATGCCCCGGAGAAAATGTAGTCTGCGCACATTACAGCGAGATCCCAGAGTTAGTTTGTGAGTTCCCTCTCATGAGTGAAGGGTAAATTCAAGAGCAACAGGTTTTCGTATTGCGTGCCGTGGCGCCCACTTTTCTCCAATCCATCAACGTACTAACAACCAGCCACACACGCGCATGCTCCATGCCATCGACATTGTAGCCATAAAAGAGCTCGTAACCCACGACGGTGGCATGCAGCGCATAGATCATGCTCCACACGGAAAAGGTTCGGTCGTCCGGCTGCACGTACGAGTACGAGGCGCCCTTGGTCGTCCCATCGCTGTACATTGCAAACGCGAAGCCCGCCAGACCAAACTGCGCCACAAAGGCCAGCGCCAGTGCTGCTGCGCTCACCGGCGCCATCTTCGCAGTCCTCGTTCCCTCTGCAGCGATGCTAGCTGCTATCTCCGTCCGCGCCGGAAGAGCTTCACCGCCGCCGCGAGGTTGCAGTCGCTTGTTCAAGATCTGAATGCTCGGGGACGGCTTGGTTGAGAGGTGACAAAAGAACGAAAGAACAAAAAACTTTTTATTGATTTTGACGGCCAGGATCGGCGATGCAAATGCTTACTGTTAATGGCTTTTCGTGCTCCCGGCTTTAGCGGCTAAGCACTGGTATTGCAATGCATGCAAAGGTCCGCCACCGCCACCGCTGCCGGACTTCGAATCGGCAATCTTGCTTGCTTCAACCAGTCGGTGCGGCGATTTTGGCCTCAGAACCAGTTCAGAACAGATCCGGAACCTCGAGAATGCATGTAGTATATACCCGTAGAGGGTATACAAAGCGCAACTGGCACAGCCTGAGAGAATTGAATGCAAAATGCCATTGGAGAGGGCACCAACGCCGCGATGGGGCGCAGCGAGATGGAGAGCGAGCGCGAGCGCGAGCGCGGGCGCGAACGCGAGCGCGAGCGTGGGAAGAAGGAAAAGAGGGAGAAGAGGGAGAAGAGGGAAAAGAAGGAGAGCAAAAGCAAAAGCAAAAAGAGCAAGAAAAGCAGTCGCAGACGTCGCGGCGATGAGTGTAGGAGCCGTCGCAGGCACGAGGACCGCCACGAGGACCGCCACCGCAGCAGGAGAAGATACGAGGATGAGCACGAGGAGGACTTTGACGAAAAGAAACGGAAAAGGGATTACCACGATAGACCGAGCAGCCGGAAAAGATCTAGAGATCGCAAGAGATCAAAAAGTCGGAAAAGGTCTCACTCCAGAACCTCGGTCTCTTCCTCTTCTTCAGCCTCCTCCTCATCGTCCTCGTCTTCGTCCTCGTCCTCGTCCTCCTCGCCTGCATTGTCGCCTTCCAAATCTTTGCGATCGGATGCAATGTCGAAAAGTGCTCAAGATGTTGCTGCGACTAAACGTTCGAGCGCATCACCACCGACAAAGCGTCCAAGATCGCAGTCACCGCCAACACAACGTCACGAAGATTCTATCTCTGCAAGTGTAGCGCGATCAACGACGAAGGACGAAGAAAACGATTATTCGGGGTCATCGTCCTCATCGAAACCTACTATTGCTCCTGTGGAGTCGACTCCTAAAGAGTCTCCAGAGGAGGAGAAGCTTCGCAAACGCCGCGAAAGGCTTCAACGATGGAAAGAAGAGCAGGCACGCAAGGCCAAGGAAAAGGAAAATGAAACGGAAACAGAAACGGAAGAAAAGAGTAGAAACAAAGAAGTAGCAACAGCAGCAACAACAGCAACAACAGCAACAACAGAAGGAAACTCTTCCCAAGCGCAAGTCCCGACACTCTCCACGTTTTCAGCTCCATCTTCCCAGACGTTTGTACCTCGTCCCATGAAACTCAAGCGCGTCGGAATCTCTCGTGCACGGGCGAGAAATTCTGAAGATGACGAGGATGAGGACGAAGCTGGCCACGCCGCGCGACGTCGCGCGCAAAAGGGCGCGATGGCCTTTATGAAGAGACCAGGAGACGCTACTGCCACCATAGGGCCAGATCATGCGGAGACGAACGACGATGAAGCCAACAACATGGGCGGTGGCGAGGAGGTGGATCCGCTCGATGCTTACATGGCCCAGCTTGGCCAAAGTGCGTCAGGCTCGGGCTCAGGCTCAAGCTCAAGCTCGAGCTCGAGCTTGGGACCTTCTCGCGATAAGACAGTCACCCCGTTCGAGACCAATAAAGATACAAGAACAGCAGCAACATTATCAGCAGCAGAGGCAACAACAACAACAACAACAACTACAACTACAACAAGAGCACCGACGCATGAGGATGAAAAGGAAAATGACAAAGCTACGACTCCTGCCGCCCGCGCCATTACGCTCGATGAAATCATGACCGAGATAAAGTCTGACGTGGATACCGCTGGCGACGCGAACGACGCGCGAGATCGCAAAAAGGGATCTGGCACGGCGCGGAAGGCTCAGCGCGAAGAGCGAAACGAACAGGATAGCTTTCATGCAGCCTTTCTGCAAGCGGCTCGCGCACGACGTGCCGCGGAAGAAGAGGAGAACCGTCGTCTCCGCGCCGAGCGGGCCAAGGAGGCCGAAGCTGCGAGCGCAGAGCTGCAAAAGGCAGAGCCCGTTGTAGGACGTGGTGGTGGCGCCGGGGAAGATGGCGTAGGGATCATGGGAGAGGACGACGGAGAGCAAGATGCCGTTCTCGCAGAGCTCAGCAAGCCAAGCGTGTCGGCCATTGACTTGCTCAAAGAAAAGGCTCGCAAAAAGGAGCTCGCGCCTGTCGATCATAGCAAGATCGAGTATGAGCCATTTACAAAGGACTTTTATGTCGAGGCCCCGTCCCTCCGCGCCATGCCCGAAGGTCTTGTGGACCTCACGCGCAAGGAGCTGGAAATCACGATTCGAGGCGCACGGCCACTCCCCAAACCCATCGAGCAATGGGCCCAATGCGGACTCAGCGATCGCATCATGAACGTCTTGCAACGCAGAGGCTGGGAAACACCTTTTGCCATTCAGCGCCAGGCCATACCAGCAATTATGAGCGGGCGAGACCTGATCGGTGTGGCCAAGACTGGCAGTGGCAAAACGCTTGCCTTCGTGGTGCCCATGATACGACACGTGCTAGACCAACGCCCGCTCGAGCCTGGCGAAGGTCCTATCGCCCTCATCATGGCACCTGCCCGAGAACTTGCGGTGCAGATCAACGAGGAAACCAAGAAATTTGCCCGGGCTTGTCAAGTGACTTCTCTGTGCTGCTATGGCGGCGTTGGCGTCAAAGACCAGATTTCAGCACTCAAGCGAGGTGTAGAGATCCTTGTCGCGACACCAGGCCGTCTCATCGATTTGCTCACGGCCAACAACGGTCGCCTGCTCTCCTTACGGCGCGTTACTTATATTGTACTCGACGAGGCGGATCGCATGTTTGACATGGGCTTCGAGCCTCAGATCACCAAAGTGATTCGTAATACGCGTCCCACGCGGCAAATCGTCATGTTTTCCGCCACCTTCCCCCCGCTTGTGGAGCGTGTGGCGTCCGAAGTCCTCAAAGAGCGACCCACCATTATCGTTGTCGGGGGTCGTGCAAAGCCTCCCTCTAACATTAAGCACCTCGTGGAAGTCCGCGAGCCGCACGACAAGTTCCCGCGTTTGCTGCAAATTCTCGGCGAATGGTACGACGAGGATCACCAAATTCTGGTCTTTGTCAAGACACAGGCAAGTTGCGACAAGCTTTTCCAACAGCTCGTGCAAATCGGTTACAGTTGTCTCACGCTGCATGGTGGCAAGGACCAAATCGATCGCGACAACACCATTACCGACTTCAAGAACAAGGTCACGACGCTGATGCTCGCCACGGGCGTTGCGGCACGTGGTCTCGACGTTGCAGACCTCCGGCTCGTGATCAACTTTGACGTACCAAATCATCTCGAGGAACTCATTCACCGCATTGGAAGAACAGGGCGTGCGGGCCGAGATGGAACAGCCTTCACCTTTATTGCCCCCGACGAGGCAATGTACGCGCCAGACTTGGTGAAAGCGCTGCGAGATGCCAAACAAGAGATTCCGTCCGAAGTGTTGGCGCTCTCGGAAGCTTACAAGCGCAAGATCGTTGCCGGTGAGGCCAAGTTCCGCAGCTCGGGTTATCGGGGCTCGGGTTTCAAGTTCACAGAAGACGAGAAAACTGCTTCGGCCAAGCAGCAAGAGCTCCTGCGCAAGGCAGAAGAGGTCAATCTTGGCATTCGCGGAGACGAAGATGCCTCGCAAAGTGCAGTGGAAGATCCAGCCGCCGCCGAGTCGGCACGCCACGAGGAGTCTGTGGCGCGTGCCACGCGGCTTGCTGAGAAGTTCGCAGCGAGCGGTGCATCCGAGCAAGCGGGCGGCGCGTCGTCTTCCTCATCTTCCTCGACGAATGCGACTGGGGCCGCAGACTCGGCTTTGGCTCGTGTTCGTCAGAGCGTTGCAGCCGCTGTGGAACGAGTCAAGGATGCTTCTTCGCAGTTCACCGAGTTTATCATCATCAATGACTATCCGACCAAGGTTCGTTGGAAGATGACGCACAAGGACACATTGAACGCCATTACGGACAAAACTGGCGCGGGTATCACGGTGAAAGGTCAATATTCCGCGCCCGGAACGTCGCACACGGCGTCCGAGCCGCCACTCTTTCTCCTTGTCGAGGGCGGGTCCTCTTACGATGTTGCACGCGCTGCAACTGAGCTACGGCGCATTCTCGAGGAGACTACCCGTGACGTTGCGGCCTTGCCCTCGGGCACGAGCTCTCGCTATAAAGTGCTTTAATCTGTTCAAGTTGAAAAGGAAAGAAACACGGAGTCCTCTCTTTCGAGTATGACTTGGTAAAAGCGACGACTTGACTTGTGTGGATTTTGTTCGGTATAGTACTTGTCAACACGTGCGCATGACTACAAGCTCGAAACTCTCGTTATGACCATTTGCTCCCAACATTTTTGCGTGCAATGGTCAGTCGTTCGAATCGAAGCTACGTCACGAAGCTTGCTCTTGGATGATGCCGTTGCTCTCGGCCTTGCCACTGTAGTGACTCCTCCCTTCCTCCGGTCTTCCCACTGCCGTACGGTAAGACTGGTACGTAGGGCCTACGAAGCCGTCATGTACTATCAACGAACGTAACCCTCCTCACAGTGAATCAAGTGCCGCTCGCCAAGGCTAGTAAGAACAGACTGTTTCGTCTGCAAGAGCAGGATCGTGTCGCGTTGAGCCGGGTCGCGCGACGCGGTAACGCAAGCGACAACGCGTCACGCGAGCTCGCAGCAGCAGCGCGCGCAAAACTGTCCGCCTGCAGTGCGAGCGAAAGAAAGCCAAAGAAAGTTGAGCGAAACGAAGCGAGCGAAAAGGGAAAAATGCTCGCGCTCAGCTGGAGCCCGCTTGTGCGCGCGACAGCAGCGCGGGTCGTGCGCAGGACGCTGGCGACCAAGGTGCCGGTCGAGATAGCGGAGAAACCGCACGTCGTGCTCCAAGATGGGGCCGAGTACCGCGTACCGGCACCAGAGGAGGTGACAGAAATGCCTCGTAAATTTCGCCAGGTGAGCAACGAGACCATTTTTGAGCTGTCAATCCACGGCAAGCACGGCGCGACCCGTGAGCGCCTCGTGCGCGAGATCATGCGGGTCGACCAATGCGACTGGGTCGTTGCTCGTCAGAAGGTGAGCGAAATGAACGACGTCAATGACAAATTCATTCCGTTTGCACAAGTACCTTACTACGTTGGTATGACGAGTGGATTCTTGGGAGGGCTGATCTCGCTTCCGCTCGTTTTTCACAAGGGCACGGTAGTTTGGTTCGCAGAGAACGTCGTGAAGATGGACCCCTCTGAGATTCCTGTAGACGAAATGACCACGTGGTGGACCGTGGGCTCGTTTTCTTGGTCGTACATGGAGCCTCTCTTGGGCACGCTATCTTTTGTGCTTTTGGCGGCGCAGTTCTCGCGCGCCAACATGCAGCACCTCGAATTTCATCCTTATTCTTCCAAGATCAACGCCATGCGGGGCGATCGTCTTTGCCGTTTGTATCCCAACTATGAGAAGAGCATCGTCCGCGAATTTGCCATTACGGACTCATGGAACCGTTGAGTCTAAAACGTGCAGTGCGAAGCCGTTGATGCTAAAGTAAACCGGGTCTGTGTGTCCCAGGATGGGTGCACTTTGGGCTTTTGCAGCACCTTTCCGAAAGTGACTCTTCCGATGCCGTTGTCATGGATCATCGCCGCTGGCCGCCGAGCTACCGGAAGGAGTGACTTTTGAACGCGTCATGAAGCGAGAAGCAGTAAGCGCTACATGCACTCTTTTGCACAAAGATAGATATGCACAACTGCTGTATGCGAGTGCGTGCGAAGCACTGCAACGACAATAACAACACATAAAATAATAAACCCATCTCTCAAGCAAGCAAGCGCCTAAGTCTATTTCTCAACAGATCAAGTTAGCTGTGTTTGAGAAGAAAAGAGAAGCTTGCAAGGGAAAAGTCACCACTTGTGTAATGTGTACACATGGCTCTGGGGTAAAGACGCACAGACTTTCTTTTGCAGATAGATCGTGCTTTCCGGGCAATCTCGAAAAGGTAGATTGACAATTACCCACAAAAGTACATATTTCGACAGGGAGAGGAAAATGTGGCTGTGCTGACTGATTGCACAACTTGCAAAAGTCGTTTGATGCTCAAACTGACAGATTGCACACAACTTGTAAAAGTCGCTCTTAAAAAGTGCTTTCCATAATGGATTGAAGCTTGTTCTTCTTTCTGTTCTAACAAGTTTTTTTTTTAAATTAACCAAAATTATTCCGGAGACGACACACAACTTGAACTCATTTGTCGTTTTAGAATTTACCCAGCCTAGTAGCGCCTGCCACCACCACCGCGGTAACCACCACGGCCGTAGCGAGGCCGACCACCACCACCGCCGCGACCGCCGCGCATGGCCATGTCCTCGAGCTCCGGAGGCACAATCTGCTCCGCCTCGCGCATAATTTTGACAAGGTCCTTGAGAACCTTGGAAGGAGGGGGCGTGATAAAGGTCACAGCATAACCCTTGGCATAGCCACCTTCCTGGTTCTTGCGACCTGTGCGGCCAATACGATGAATGTAGCTCTCGATGTCCTTGCACATTTCGTAGTTGACAACCGCACGAATATCCTTGACGTCAAGGCCGCGCGAGGCCACATCCGTCGCAATCATGATGGGCGTCCGGCCTGAACGAAACTGCTCAATCACATAGTCACGTTCAGACTGAGACTTGTCGCCATGAATAGCCTTGGCCTGGAAGCCCTTGCGGCGAAGATCCTCAGATACGCGCTCGCAGTTGCGCTTCGTTTCGCAAAAGATGATGGTACGAGCATCACGCTCGAGCGTGTCGAGAACCTGGAGAAGAGCATCGAACTTGTCGTAGTCCGAGTTGAGAATGCGCACCTCCTGCTTGATGGACTTGTTGGCGTGCAACTCCATTGAGCCAATGTTGACTTGAATGTAGTTGGGCTGGAGAAAATCGCGAGCCAGAGCCTGAACCTCGCGCGGCCATGTGGCGGACCAAAGAAGCGTCTGTCGATCGGGCCGGATTTGACCCACAATAGAGCGCATTTGCGGCTCGAAGCCCATGTCGAGCATGCGATCGGCCTCGTCAAGGACAAGATAGGTGACGCGACGAAGGTTGGTGATGCGTTGTTCGAGCATATCAATCATGCGTCCTGGGGTGCAAATGCAAATCTCGACACCCGCGCGCAGATCACGGGCCTGCTTGTGCTTGGGCACGCCACCGTACACGCACGTGGTCTTCACGCCCGAGGAGCGACCAAAACGGTCGCACTCTTCGAGAATTTGCAGAGCAAGCTCACGTGTAGGAGCGCATACAAGCACAATGGGTCCGTCGCCGGGCTTGAGTTCAGGCTGCGCGACAATATGAACCATGGCTGGAAGCAAGAACGCAAGAGTTTTACCAGAGCCGGTCTGGGCAATACCAACCATGTCGCGTCCGCTAAGAGCCATGGGCCAGCCTTGAGCCTGAATTGCGGTAGGCTCAGTGAAGCCGGCCTTTTCAATTTCCTTGAGGATGAATTCAGGCACCGACGCCTCGACAAAGTTTGTCACGGGCTTGGGCACATTCTCGCCCTTGACTGCCATCTCGTACTTTGCACGGTAAGCAGCGACCTCCTCCTCGGATCGGTTTGTTACATCGGGGTGTTCCTGTTTTAGCGTGAGCGCATGATAACGTGGGCGAGTGTTAGTTTGAATAATTCTTGCCTCGCTTCGGGAAAGTGATGGAGTGATATGAAGTCGAAGAAAGGTGGGATGACAGACGCCTCGATCTTTTTTTCCGCCGCAAAGCACGCAGGCCCCACAAAAACAAACAATTGCATGTGCACCGGCACGTATGTTTGCGTCCATGCTTCGCGTACGTGTTTGCTTGCTTGCTTGTCGTAGCGGGGAAGAGATAGAGATGCAGAAGAATTGAGTCAAGTCAATTGAGTTCAGTCGAAGGAGAGAAGTAAGAAAGGGTGGTATCGAACGATGAGGGAGCAGTTGTGCAAAGCTCTTCTTTTCCAAAGGAATCACGTACCCGAATGCTTCATATATACCGATGTTTCGCCAACAGCTGTGCCAAAAAAGGCCAACTTCCTTGCGCAAGTCTGCAAAACAACCAGATTAGGCGACTTATGCACGGTTCTGCAGACTCTAGGCAAGCGTGCAGGCCTTGATTGCATGCATGCTTGTGCGTGCTAGGCGGCCCTACTTCGTTGGACTATAAAGTCTGGTACGCAGGGACTCGCTCTATTTCCGCGATAGCATTCATATCCCACATTATCGTTTCTCGCGTTGCACACAAGATCAATATTGAAGAAGACGTGAGATTCGCGAAAACAGAGCGTTCTGGAAAGCCCAAGGCAACAACGTGAGAGACAGGAGCGCCATAGCGGGACAAACCCGAGACGAGACGTGACCTGTCTCGCACAAGAGATCATTGCATTGTACTGCGTAGCATAGAACAGCATAGCATAGCATAGCCTTGCATAGCGCTGCATCGGTAATTGAAGAACTCGAGAGCCGGGATCGATTTGTGCAAGGTATTTTGCTCCACATGCTCACCACTCCCAACTTTGCTAGACTCTCCTATCAAGCAAACAAAGACTCATGTATGCCTAACAAGGTCCATTTCGCACGCCACACTCACACCGGTATCAAGCACCGCCTTCTTGTCCGTATCTCGGCATGCAAGAAGGAAAAAAACTCCTCTCCTCGTGCTCTCGCCCTCTGCTTCGTCTCTTCTTTGTTTTTCCATGCCTTGAGAATATAAAATAAGGGGACATGCTGCGTCAACTTACCATGTAAAAGTTCTTTTCGAACACCGGGAGCGAGGAAAGGTCCCAGTCCCTGATCTCCTGGAGGCCTGCGCCGAGGCCTCCGCCGCGGCCTCCGCCACGGCCTCCGCCATAGCCGCCGCCGCCACCGCCGCCGCCATAGCCGCTGCTCTTCGCGGCCGCCGCTCGCCCGCTCCCGCGTGCCCGCCGCCCCTCGCGCTCGCCGCCCTCGTGCCGCGGCGCGTCGCTCGCCTCCTCGCCCGCCGCCCTCGACTCGTTGGCGCTCTGCCGCCGACCCTCCCTCCCTCCTCCCTCCCTCTCTCCCTTCTCCCTTCTCCCTCCTCGCGCGAACGCGAGGAACCTACCTAGCAGGCGGGCTCTCGGAGCGCGTTTTGGGAGCCCGTCGGACCCCTGTTTGCCGGGCAGGCAGAACGGCGCGGCCCCTTCTGTTCACGTTTTGCTTGACAAAGTCGGTGACTCGGCGGGGCGGGGCGGGGGCGGGGCGAGGGCCCTGCAGCGCATGCGGCGGAGGCGGCTCGAGAGGGAGGGCGGCCGCGCAAGTCCGGGGACGATGGACGCCGAGCAGAGGCTGGTGGAGTCGGCCGAGGAGGGAAGAGAAGCAGGTTCCGAGGTCGCGGTTGCCGCTGCCGCCGCCGCCGCCGCCGCCGCGACGAAGAGGTCGGGCGAGAAGAGACTATCCAGGTCAATGCGCGTCATCTGCGGCTTGCTGGCGGTGTGCGGCGCGATTCTTTGTGTTTCGATTGGAATCGATCTTCGCCTCGAATCGCGTACCATCCGCTGGGAGAATATGGAAATGCCAAATGTCTTCAGCACCGTTGTCGACTCTGCTCAGACACGGCAATCGTCGTTAGCTGCAGGGATGCAAGCGCAACTACGGGACAACAAAATTGCAGACGACGCGGAGCAAAGCGATCGAGACAATGATGATAAGCTTGACAATGACAATAATCGAGGAGGAGTCGATCACGAATTATTTCAGGAACCTTTGGAGCGCCGCCTCGCTCTGCGGCTCGATACATCGCGCTTCCACGCTATCTCGCAGGTGACACTCCTCTTGGGAGCCTCCGAAAGGGACATCACGGTCAGTTTTGTTATAGAGGAGCTACAGATAGCGCGCGAGACACAAACGTGCTCGCCGTTGAAAGCAGAAGTCTTTCGCGTGCAGGCATGGCCATTAGACGGTGGTTCTGCTCGCGTTCTGAGCGCCATCGCACGGCCTTCAGGCTGCCTGGTCTCCCAGCCGACGGGCACATACGTGTGGCACTACTTTGTTGCAAGTCTTCAACGTCTCGAACCCGGTCGCGAGTATAGGTACGAAGTGGGGCAGATGCCTTCCGAGGACGAGAACATCGGGCTTGCGCTTGCTGCGTCAGCAGCAAAGAATGTCTTTGTTGGGTCCTTGTACACTATTCCCTCGGATCGTCCACCAGAGATTGCTCTTTTCGGAGACACAGGCAAACATCACCGGGAGGACGTCTTGCGTGCGCTGGCTGACGACATTGTGTCACGACGCATTTCGCTTTTGCTCAATGTCGGCGATATCTCGTATGTATCCAACAAGGGTGGGTGCTATGATATCAAATTACAATCCGAGCGCAAATGCGCATGGGACTGTTCTCGTAATGAGGCGTGTATGGGCGCGCAGCGACTCAATGATTCAGAATTCAAGGCGTGGTCCGAATTCATGGCAAGCTTCACAAAGGTGTCGAGTCGCGCTCCAATGGTGACGACCATGGGCAATCACGATAATGACATGCAGTGGTTTCACCTCTTCCGACCCGCTGTGCCGGAAGCATTCCCGCATGTTAATATGCAGGGAACGCGTAAATCGGACCTTGTCCCAGAAATTGTGTCGCGCATTCATGAATTGCAGGGCGCAGCCTTTGGCATCGACGCCGTTCAGCAGCAAGCCATTGTCAACGAGATACTTGCTGAACCTTACTTTTTTAGCGTTGATGCTGGCCCGGTACACGTGATTTCGATTCAATCGGAGGATAATGGCATCAATCCGTACGAGCGCGCGACGAAGGATCCTCTGTCTGATGCGAGCAAGATGCGCTTCGAGAAACACTTTGGTCGATCTTCCTCGCAATTTCGATGGCTCGAGCGCGACCTCGCCCACGTCGATCGCAAACGAACACCGTGGGTCGTTCTTGTGACGCACCGCCCTTATTTTTCTACGTCGAAACACCACCCGAACTGCAGACCCGGGGGTGATTGGTACGGTTGTTTGTATCGAGAGTTGTATGCACCGCTGATGCAAGAGCACAAGGTGAATTTGGTGTTGAATGGACATTCGCACCACTACTCACGTACACACCCCGTGTACTTTGACGCAGCGACCAAGAAAGCACATCCCGTGCAGGTGATGTCGGAATCCCCTGTCAAGGCCTCGGGTGCCTCGGGTCTACGGAGCAACAGCAGCTATGTTTCGTCATCGGCCTTGGATGGTCGGGACTTGCCTACGTACGCAATCGTGGGAACAGGTGGCATGCAGCTGAGTGATGGCTTTGGTCCGGAACTACGTGACCTCATTGCCTTGCGCACTGGTCAAGACTATGGGTATGGGGTGGTGCGTGTCGTGAATGCGACGCACCTGGAATGGGCTTTCAAGTCGACTTTAAAGCAGGGCAAGGAAATTGACACTGCGTTCTTGCGGCGACGCGAGGCAGAATAGTCTGCTTGCAGCCAACCAAGTCAGCCAGGCAACTGTTGATAGCGGGTGCGACGATGTTGCAATGGGAGAATTGGCAATACGGGAATTTACGCATTGCACTGCGTTGCATTGCATTGCATTGCATTGCATTGCATCGCAAGATCACGATGCGACATGGGTTAGGATAGGAGTAAGTATATGTGTTTTATTACTGTCGTTGTTGAGGTTCTGGTGAAGGGCTTGACGAGAGTGATGGGTCTCCAAGTCATTGTCCCCGTTGTCGTCATCATCCTCCTTCTTGATGTAGTTGTGGTTGTCGCATTCGTTGTTGCTGGTGTTGATTGTATTTCCAGGGGCAGGGGTAAGCAGTCCATCGCTTCCCGAGACACAGAGGGCCAGGCGTGGAGGAGCGCGCGCGCATTGGCGTGCACCGACGCAGGCCCGCGAGGCGCGGTGGCGTACAAAGAGGAGCGCGAGCTTACGAGCGCTGCTTGAAGAGAGTCTGCTCGAACTGCTTCCAGAGCACGGTAAAGAGCATACCCTGTGTTTCGTAAAAGAGAGAACAACGTCAAGATGAAGGAAAAGCAACCAAATGCAATGCAATGCAGTGCAATGATGTAACGAAGAGCAAAAGAGGTCAGTCAGTATCGCGTCGAGGTCGTTTGTGCGTAAGATAAACGGAAAAGCCGAGTGGAAGAGCGGCGCAAGAGAGTGTTGACTTACCTGGAGACCGTTTGCAAGAATCTTGGTCTGAAGACCACGGAAGAAGACACCGGTGAGACCGTCCTTGGCAACGACCTGGCGGAATGCCTCCGGGTAGGTGATTGGCTCGGCACTGGTCTGCTTGGTGACCTTGAGCACGCGGATGGAGTTGGAGACGGTATCAGAGACGGCGGATGCGGAGAAGCCGATGACGGCGTTGCGGCTGAGCTTCTTGAGGGTGTGGTTGGGGTCGTTCTCGGCCGGCATGGGAATCATCTCGTTGAGGGTGTTGTAGGTGAAGAACCACGGGTAATGGCCGACAAAAGTGGCGGAGGCGGAACCGAGAGCACCGGCCCAGAGGACCTGGGGGCCACCGACCTTCATCTTGGAGGAGAGAATGCGAAGACCGTCCTTGCCGTTGACCTGGAGCGAGGTCTTGGCGGCGTCGATGGGCATGAGGAAGATGCGGAAGGTCGCGGCCGAGAAGGAGGCGGCGGCGGTCTTGACGGCGACGGGGAGCGTCGCGGTGGTCTCCGAGGAGTCGAGGAGCGCCAGCATACCGGCGTTGGATGCGGTGTCACCAAAGCGGGAAAGCGGGCCCTGGAAGAGACCGGGACCGACACCGCGGTAGAAGCGGCGAATACCGCCCTCCTTGTAGAGGGTGGAGAATGCCTCGCGCATGGTGCCACCGTTGCGGTACTGGTAGTTTACGGTCGTGCGCAGCCACATGAGACTGAGCACCTGGACGCCCATGGCCATGGCGCCGGGGAGACCGCCGCCGATTGCGCGCTTTCCGGCGCGCTCGAGGATCTCGCCGAGGGATTCCTTCTGGACCGGGGTCACGGGGGCTGCCTTGGCGGCTGCGGCGACACCGCCCTGGACGGGCGTCTTCTTGTCCATGTCCGTGTCGGTGCCCTCCATTTCAAAGGTGGTTTCATCGTCGCGTCCGGACACCTGGCGCTGCAGGACGGCCCTGAGCTCGTTCGTGTCCTCCTCCTTGCCCATCTTGCTTTGTTGCTTTGTTGCTTGCTGCTGCTGCTGCTGCTGCTGCTGCTGCTGCTGGTCTGTCTGTCTGCTCTGCGAGCGTCGCGCGGCGCCGCCTTCTGCTCTGCTCTGCTCTGCTCTGCTCTGCTCTGCTCTGCTCTGCTCCGCTCTGCTCCGCGTCTCTGCTCTGCTCGGCTGCAACTGCTGCTATTGCCGGATTGCCTCGTCTCGTCTGGTCTCGTGCCGAGTCGTGCCGAGTCGTGCTGAGTGCTGAGTGCTGCCTGCCCGCCTCTGCTGCAGCGCCTTGCGACGACGACGATGCCGCCGACGACGCCGCCGCCCTGTCCCGCTTTTCCCTCTATCTATCTACTGCTCCGGGCCTGGGAGAACAAGTCGCCGCAGTAGAACTACTATAGTATTCTAACATAAAACTCACCCGTCTGAAGATGAGGTGGTTACCTTTTACTACTAGTGCGGCACGGCAAGCACGCAAGGAAGCAAGGAAGCAAGGAAGGAAGGAAGATAAAAAGAAAGAAAGAAAGAAAGAAAGAAAGAAAGAAAGAAAGAAAGAAAGAAAGAAAAGGGAAGGAAAGCAAAGGTAATGGATGTGTGGGGGATGTCGTATGTATCTTTTCTTTCTTTCTTTCTTTCTTTCTTTCCCTGCTTTTTTCCTTTCTCTAGGTTGACAAGGCAAGAAAGAGCCTCTCGTGCCGTGACGCTCGCCTCGGCCGCCGCCGCAGCGCCGGGGGCGCCGCAGGGCGAGCGCGGGCGCCGCAGCTGGCCGGCCCGCCGGGCTGGGACGTCGAAGGCGGGCGGGGCACGCGGGCGGGCGCGCGGCGGAGAGGCAGGAAGCCGGCAGGGAGGCGGCGTCACCGCCGGCGTCACCGTCGTCACCGCCGCGAACCACGAACAAAAAGAGGCGGAACTCGGCTCGAGCAGCGGCAACAGACACGCTCACAGACAGACAGACAGACACGCTCACAGACAGAGAGACAGACAGAGAGAGAGACACACACAGAGACAGACAGCCGACGCGGAGAGGACATGACGCACGGGAGAGGGCATGCATGACGCACGGGGGAGGCGAGATGAACGCGGCGCTGCACGCGCGTGTGGGCGAGGAGGGAGACGCGGCGAGGCGCGCTCCGCGGCGGCTCGAACCGGGGCGAGAGCGAGGCCGCGCGTGACAGGCCGAGGAAGAAAAACGGGGGCCGCGAAGAAGCAAGCCATCAGAGCCTCGGTCGGCAGCGGGGCCTCTTCTGGCGGGCAGCGGAGCAGCTAGCTCTGCATGGTCTGTCTGTCTGTCTGACTGCACAGGGTCACGCGCGTACCCGCGCGGGCCGGCAGAGAGAGCATTGATCGTGCGATCTGGTCTGGTCGAGCACACGCATGGATGCAGGGATCTATCGCCTGGGTGAGCCCACGCAGCAGCTCCTTGTGCTTGCATCATCTTCGCCACCCAGCCAACGAGGCGAGGGCTGATCTTTTTTTCTTTTTTCGCATAACGCACCACAGATCGCGCGTACGAGCCTTCCGGCTTTCCTCGACTCCGCCTTGAAGTGCCGCATCCTCGTCGCCTGCTCAGCTCGCCTGGCGCTCGAGCGAGGTCGGTCTCGCTCTCGTTCATTCGTGGGTCCCTGCCGGTTGCCTTTGTCTTTGGGCCTCGCCTTCGCTTTTGTTTCGCTGCCCGCGCCCGTTGTGCCCATGGCGCGCGCGTCACATCGACGCCGCGGATATGCTAACGTCACCTCCCTCACCTCGATCCATCACCGGCCGGTCTGCGCGAGGACGACGAGGCGTCGCCACCTCGAGCTCCGCCGCGCCAGGCCGGGCTGTCTCCTCGCCCCTGGCTGGCCCCGAGCGAGGAGCGAGGCGAGGACGGACACCAGCCCGGCCTTCCTCGCGGCGCCTTTCTCGCGGCGCGAGGCTGCGAGCAAGCGAGAACGCGAGCACGGGCGGCAGGCAGCCAGGCGCGGCGGCTGCCACCGTTTGTCTGCAGGGGCTAACTACTACATGACATGACGTTCGTGCCTGCGACGTGCGCTTGCGGGAAGGCCTGGCCAATCCATAATAACATGAAACCCTGACAAGACGTCGCTGATCTGCGCGCAACTCGTCGACGTTGCGCGCAGCGAGGTCGCGTTGTGCGGCATCGAGTCGACCCGGCCGGCCCCTGTCGCAGAGCGGGCGAGTGGGTTACATTGTTAGTTAGTAGTATACCAGAAGTGAGAGGCCGAGGGCGGCCTCACTTCGTTCGAACTTTTAGGTGAGGGCCGCGAGACTCACTTCCGTCATCGATTAAATCATTCACAGGCAAGGAATCCACGTCTGTCGAAAGCCAAGCAAGCGAGCTAGAGCTAGCAAGCGTCCATGTGCAGCCAGCCTCTCTCTGCCAACACCAGCAGCGCCAGCAGCACCAGCAGCAGTTGGTCATGCACGCAGTCGTCTGCGTCGCTCTTTTTTTTTTTTTTATAACCCCAACATAACCAACTGCACTTTGAGCAGGCAGCTTTTTCCCATTCGGAGGCCATGGAAATGGTTCTTATGGAACGAAGAGGGACTCTGCCGCCGCTGCGCCGTGCGTTGAGCCTGCACATCATCGCTTCGCTTCTTTTGACCACGACCGTCTGACGCACGCATTGTCTGTCTTCCCCTGCATAGCAATTTACGTACATCGTTAATTTACCCCATCGTGGTTCTGGCAGCTCATGAGCTGGCTGGCTAGCTGTCGACGGCGCGAACAGGCAGGCAGGCAGCCAGCCAGCCACTGTCGCAGCATTGGCAAATCGCCTTTGCCCGGCGCAAGACCTTGAGCGACGCGGCGAGGCCCACCGGTGGTGAGCGACAAGCACAAAATGAGGCGGTGAGCGATGGCGCCCCATGCCCTCACCCGGCGGCGGCACCTTCGAAGCCCAGCCAGAGCCAGGCATTGCTAGATATTGCATTGCTAGACATTTGCATTGCATTGCATTGCATTGCATTGCATTGCATTGCATTGCATTGTACGTACTACTACTAGATACACACTGCATTGCTCTGCGCTTCTACACTGCGTTATATACACTACGCCACTCTGGATTGTGTACTTTGCGGCTCTCCATTTGCACAAGCGGACATTTGCCTCAATGGCTGGCGCGGTGCCAGTCCTGGTTTTCGAGGTCTGGGCACGTGCGTTCGCAAGCGAGGCGGCGCCGGGGCAGCCAGCGACGCGAGAGACGACTGTCACGAGAGAGCGCGCAGCACCATGTCCGGCGGAGAGTCGGCCATCATAGAGGCCATTGAGCACGACAGACGCTGGTTCGCAGGGTCGCCCGGCAAAGACTCAGCGCGCGACCTGCTCTCGGGCATGATCTCAGGGTACGTGGTAGAACCTCGTGTGGACGACGCTCGAGCAAAGCGGACTCCTTGACGAGCGAGCAGCCAAAGATGGATGATAATGGACTCACTCACTTTGCATCTCTGCCGCTGCACCGTGCTTCAACGAATATGCAGGTTCTTTTGCAAGACCTTCGAGTACCCGTTTGACACCATCAAGGTACTCCAGCAAACTGGCGGCAAGTCCGAGTTCAATGGATCAGCAGATGCCTTTGTTAAAACCTACCAGCGCGGTGGCGTTCGCGCTCTGTATCAAGGTCTCACCAGCCCTCTGTTGGGTGCCATGGCAGGTACGTTGACGCATACGCCCTTTTTACACCCCCGTCTCCTTTGGGCATGCACACATACGCATGTCCCCATTCGCACATTCAACGCCCAGAAAAGACAGTTGACACTCACCTTAAGTCCTCTCTATGCCAACTCAATGGTCGGTCATTTCCGGGCCTCGCTTGTGCATCGTAAACGTCATGCACAGAAAACGCGACCCTCTTCGTTGCCTATGGTGCCATGAAAAACGCTCTCCAGGTCGACCCGTCTCCGACGCTGTCCAACCCTGTTCCCGTGTGGAAGTACCTCGTTGCGGGCGGCGGCAGTGGTGTGTTTTCCGCCTTCGTGCTCACCCCAGTCGAGCTTGTCAAGTGCCGTTTGCAGATCCAGCAGTCCGCTACCACAAAGACGTACAGTGGTCCCATCGATGTGGTGCGCAAAACCGTGCAAAAGGAAGGCGTTCGCGGTCTCTGGAAGGGCAACCTTAGCTGTCTTGCTCGCGAAGTGCCGGGCAACATTGCCTGGTTCGGCGTCTACGAGCTTGTGCGCAACCAGATCCAGCGTGTTTTCAATGTAAGTTCACGCCGCTTGCGTTCATTTTCTTCTTTCTTTGGTGTCAAGACGACTGACAAAGGATCGACGCTACGACGTTAACACGCATATAGTACGAGCGTCAGCAAGATGTTCCTCTGTACTGGATCGCTTTCTCTGGTGCTTGCGCCGGCGTGGCGTACTGGGCTGTCCCGTACCCTGCCGACACCATGTAAGTTTTCCTTCCTTCATGAAAGACGGAAAAGGCGCGAAAGCAAACAATGTTTGCAATTCTCATGGCAGGCATGGCATGGCATGGCATGGCATGGCATGCTTGCGCACACGCACGCACGCACGCAGGCACCTGCATTTGGATTTCACGTGACAGAGACAGCTGACACACACACACACACAATCTACTTTTTGCGCCATTGTACATGACGACTGCTTTTTGTTTTATACTTTGCTCTGCGCAGCAAAAGTGTCATCCAGACCAACCCGAAGTTTTCCGGAATGAACTTTTTCCAGGCAGGTAGCACTATCCTGCGCACACAAGGTCTTGCTGGACTCTACAATGGTCTTCCCATCACATGTATTCGTGCCGCGCCTTCGCATGCACTCATCTTTTACTTTTACGAGCTCACGAGTGGATTCTTGGCCACGCTCTAATAATCCCGAAATTGTCGCGCAGATTGCTGACACACTTCGCATTCGTGTAGAGAAAAGGCCCTCGTCTATCTTGAAAAGAAAAGAAAAGAAAAGAAAAGAAAAGAAAAGAAAAGAAAAGAAAAGGGAGTAGTAATTTGACGTCAAGATAAAAAGATGCCGTATTTTATGTTATGGAATAGCAAGGCGCCAATGCTCTCAAAAAGAGGCCAAGAGAAAAAAAATCTCGCTTTTTCCGAATGTCTCAAGAATGTGCACTGGCTTCGTGTCGAGGGAAAATGCAGCTTTTTTCCAATGGCATAGAAACGAGCCAAAGCATGGGAACGTCAGCCTGGCTGCCAAAACTCCTGGTTCATTACAATCCACCTTTGGCTTGAGATACACCATTCTCGCGCTCATGCTTGCACGCTCGCTCGCTCGCTCGCTCTCTCTTTCCACACTTACAATGGAGATCCTCGGGCAGAATCTGGGCACCTTTAAAGCGAAACCCCCAAAGGACCAAAGAGACCCCATCCCAAGACGCTCTGGCGGCTTTCCACCGCCTTGACATGACAAGATCGCAAATGAACTTTGATGGATTATTTCGTCTTTCCCAAAAGCTGACTTGATACTAGTATGAATCCTCGTCCTTTGCTATATCCTCTTTCGCACGCGAATCAAAAGGTGTTTCGAGAAATAGGTCAGACAAAGGCTCCTTGGTGCTACATGTTATATGAGGATACACACGCAAAGAGGCGGCGCAAAGTGTAGTCGCTTGACCGCGCCAATGAAGAAGAGAAGACCTCAACAACGCTAGCAGGGAAAAAGAAAGCACATACATCTTTAGGCGGCGGTGCGCTTCTTCTTCTTCTTCTTCTTGGCAGGTTCAGACGGCTCCTCCGGGGCCTCCTCGTCGTAGACTATTGAAGGCGCTGCGCGGTCGGCGGCCACATCTTCATCGTCTGCCTCTTGCGCAGTTCGCAGAGCAACCTGGGAGAGCACAAAGTCGAGACGGCCAGAGAGCTTGAGAAACTTATCAAAGACCGCGAGACGCGTCTCGATGACTTGGTAAAGACTGCCGAGAACCTCGGGAAGATCCTGGATCTTGACCATGTGCGTGGCATGCTGCTCCAGCACGGCATGGATCCACAGCAAAAGAGCTTGGCCACGCGCAGGACGCGCCTCGAGCTTGGAGACAACAACACCCAAAAGCTGC
The DNA here is from genome assembly GCA_000818945.1 of Schizochytrium sp. CCTCC M209059. Taxonomy (NCBI): domain Eukaryota; class Bigyra; order Thraustochytrida; family Thraustochytriidae; genus Schizochytrium; species Schizochytrium sp. CCTCC M209059. The sequence continues at coordinate 84,354 of KN805450.1, forward strand.
ACGGCGCGACGGGGCGAGAGCCGCTGCACCGTTGCGCCAATGACCTTTTTGTCCTGGTTGCGCAGGCAAACCTCCAGCAGCTGATTGTCGTTGCTCTGCAGCGCTTGCTCCAGGACAGTGCTCAGAGAACCAGCCGTACCTGGCTGCGCACGTGGGCGCTTCCTTCGCTTGCTGCTTTCACCCTCATTGTCCGTGTCGGCCTCTTCATCGCCGTCGTCGTCTGCCGCGGCCGCAGCACGGCCTTCGGCCTTGGCGTCCGGCTGCTGGACGCGTTTCTGAAGTGCGGCAGTCAACTCGCGCACGCGCTCACCAAGCGTGCGTTCGTCATCTGTGGAACCTGCATCGTCCTCATCGCCGCCGTCCTCGTCGTTGCCATCGTTGTCACCCCCGGTCTGCATCGCTTGAGGTTTAGCGAGTCCAGTCTTACTGTCCTTCACCACATGCAGCTTCTCCTTGGCCGCGGATTTCTCCTTGGCGGCGCCGTTCGCAGCATCTGCCATGTCCACATCATCGTCCTCATCATCGCTGCTGCTAATGAGAGCCCCGCCAGTTTGCAAGAGCCGGGCGTTGGACGAAGCGTCGCCCAGCGTCTTTTTTGCGGGGAGCTCGTCGATCTTGACCCGCTCAAAGACCGGGCGCAGCGAAGTATCACGCGCCAAGACGAGGTCCCCGGCAGCAGCCAGGAGACCAAGCTGGATCGTCCGGCCCGTAGCGCCCGCGGGCACGAGGATTTCGTGGTCTGGGGTCGCATGTGCCTGCGCCTCGCTGCCGGACGAAATGCTTGCACGGCAGAGCGAAACCCGGCCGTCCTCGCTGCAAGCGGCAAGAAGCACGTTCTTCTTCTTACCGGCAAGGGCAAGCTGGATCGGAGGACTCGCGAGCGCAAACGTGCTCGCGGGCTCCCGGACCATGGGCGCAGCGCCCGACTCGTCCTCGGTTTCTTCGGCGCCAAGAGAGGCTCGCTTTTTGGACTTCTTCGGGGTTTTGCCCTTGGCCTTCTTGGGCGCATCGATGGGCCAGAGACTTACGACACGGTCCTCGCAGCACGAGACAAAGCACGATGAATCCGGGGCAAAGGCCAATCCGCGGACAGGCGTCGGGTGACCCGCAAAGCGCTGGACGCGCGCGCCCGAGGCAAGGTCCCAGAGCTTGATCGAAGTCGAAGCTGTGAGCATACGCGAGTCGTCGTCGCTGATGCAAATTTTCACGCACCCTTGTTTGCCCACCTTGAATTTACGCGCTACCGAGTGCTCATCGTCCTCAAGAAGGAACTCGTGCACGTAGCGGCCCTGCGAGCTACAGGCGAAAAGGCGCTCGGCATCCTTGGAGAAGCACACGTCTGCGACGGCCTCGGCGGCGGAGGCGTCCGGGACCTGAACATTGGACATGATCCGCGTGCCAGTGTTCATGTCCCACACGTTAATTTGGCCCTTTGCATTGCCCGTCGCAACGAGTCGCTTGTCGCCAGCGCACTGAAAGGCCACGCACGTGTACTGCTGGGTGAGATGGTCCTTTTCGTGGTGGGCATGCTTGAGTGCGCCCGAGGCCACATCCCAGAGGGCGATGCGGTTGTCGGCGCCGACGTGCACGAGGGCGTCGGCCTCTGCGTTGAAGGCGCTCAAGCCATTTTCTGCGCTGCTGCCGGCAGCCACCATTTGTCTTGCTTGCTCCTCGCTCGTTCAAGGGACTGCCCTTCTTCTTCTTTCACGGACCGAGCTTTACGACAGACAAGCTGGCCGTAAGCTGCTTGCTGGGTTGGCGGCAGGCACGCCTCCACCCGCTCGCGCCCCGCTCCGTACTGCGCGCGCCACTTGCCCGCTCGCTCGCTCGCTCGCTCGCTCGCTCCGCTGCTCGGGGTCTGCCACCGCTGGCCGCCGCCACCAACCACCCCTCTCTCTGCCTGTCTGTCTGTCTCTCTGTCTGTCTCTCTGTCTGCCTGTCTGCCCATCTGCCAATGTCTGGGTCACCAGCAATTCCGCCGCCGCAACGCATTTTCGACTCGCCGCAACGCAATTTCTTTTGCGCCGCAACGCAATTTCTTCTGCGCCGCAACGCAAATGATGGTCGACGGCGAACCCTGTTTCCCCTCCAAGCATGTCAAAGTACGTAGGCCTATAGCGAGGCCTACGAGCAGATAGTAAGATGGACTTGGTGGCAGGTTTCCAGATTGCGAACAGATACGGCGCCGACGACGCGAGGGGCGGGCGGAGCGCGCTTTGCTCGGGCACTGCGCGTTGGCGCGCGGTCGAGCGGGCACGTTCGTGCATCGAAGGAGAGTCACACCATAGATCGTCAAGGTTGAGAGCCTTTCGAGGAGGTGTTCCCGCCTTTTGAGAGAGAGAAGCAAGACACAGAGAGAGAAGAGGGCTCAGAAGCCTGAAGCCTGAGCAGACCGGAATCAGAAAGGAGCGCCTTGAGACAGAACATGGACGACTCGGCAGTCTTGAGCCTTTTGGAAGGCGCCGAACGCACTGTAGATTTGCATCGAGAGCTCGAAAGTCTACTGCGCAAGGGTTTTGTCGAGCTCTCGAGCGCGAAATTCTCAAAGGGCCTCGTGGGCAATACGCTCGTTTCGCCCGATGGATTCCCGGCAGAGGCACGTGCCCTTCGCGTCGTTGATGCCAACGAGCCGTGTACAAATGACGCTTCCCATTTTTCTTTGCATTTGCGAAGCACAACAAGCCCAGAGAACGCTGATGAAAACGAGGACAAGCAAAAGGGAAAAGAGGGACTTCGTCAGCGAAAGCCAGCGCTAAAAGGTTCGCCAGCACAAGATGACTCAACATTGGCGACACAGCCCAAGCATCGTACAGATGACCCTCTTTACCGCTGGCTTCGCATGAAGCCGCGTAATCAGCTTGAGCGCGCGCAAACAGCCTTTACTCAATCGCTGGCTCTCGTCGTCGAGCTCGCGGAGCACAAGCTCTTGCTTGCTGCGACCGCCTCTGACATCAAAGTACCCACTTCACGGAACGACGATACTGACGAAAGCGCCCCGCAGCAGGAGGAAGTGGAGGCCGCCTGAGAGTGTTGGCAAGATTGTTTACGTGGTGGCATTGAAGATTGAGAGATCAGGACCAGAATGTGTTCAAATGAGTACGCGCAGATTGTTGTAAGAGTATACTATCGTTTGACGTTACATATTCAGCCTTGCGCATGCATGCTTTGGTGAAGGTAAGCTTGATTGGTAAGAGTAAATTATCGTTTGACTTTGCGCACGCATGCATGCATGCATGCATGCATTGGTGAGGATGAGCTTGATAAGAATAGCGAGCAGCGCATTGTACCCGTCATAGCATACGTTGGACGTGAACGATATTCTCAACCTCGTGTTTCGTTTCAAGAGTCGTACCTATGGCGTTTCATTCGTCATGTTTTTTTCCGCTTGCTCCGGGAGCTCTTCTTGTTACACTTGATCCAAGGCTTGAGCTTATTCTTTGCGCAAGGATCTGCAGGAACCAGATTCGGGCGACCAGGCACCTTGCATTTGTAAAGATCGCTCTCGGTGGTGTTTCGAACATCGAGAAAGCCCCACGGTGAGAGCTCGACGTCTCTCTCTGGCCCTCGCGACGAGACGAGACGCATTGCTCCCGCGACGAGACCAGCATGCGAAAGGATGGCCACGGCCATCTCTGCGCCAACGGGGCGAATATCACTACCCGCGTCAGCTGCCATCTTTGCCCGAAGCTTTTCTTTTCGTTGCTGAGCAATACTACCGCCGCCGCCGCCGCCGCCGCCACTTGCGCCCGCATCGTCGTCGTCATCGTTTCCGAAATCAATTGTTTCGCCCGCTAACTTGGCCTGTCTGCGCGCTTCAATAAAGGCCTTGGAGGAGCTGGTCTCGATCATGAGCGGGTAAGGAATGAGAGCGTCGTAAAATGCCCAATCGATGGAAATGCCCGACGATGAAATCTCCAAGGTCTTGCGTCGCGGTTTGAAAGAGTACTCGCCATGTCCTATGGCATTCATTTGCTGGCAGAGTTGCCGTCCAACGGACGCGTGCGCACGCTCGACATGGGGCTGCACAGTGCAGTAATTGCGCGGCTGCAGCACACCTCCAATGCAGCAATGCACAGCCAAAAGTCCGGACACGGGCGTGGTAAGTCGCCGCTTGCGGGCCAAGGCGCGACGAACACGTGCGTCGTTCGCGAGCGCATCTGCGGATTCGCTTGCGCCAAAGATCCAATCTCGAAACGCGCGCGTCTCGGCAGCCTCGAACGGGCTTGCCCCCATGTACACTTCGCTTTCGGTCCACGTCTGTCCGTGGCCCCATGTGAAGCCGTCAGATCCCCAATTTCGGTTGAGATCAATACCGATGGACCCATCGGCATTCTTTTGCCGATTCTTGCGCCAGAATCGCTTTTGCTTTTCCTCTTCGCGCTCGCTATCGGGCCGTGCAGAAAAAGTGTGCGCATAGCCATCTGGATTGAGAATTGGGACCAACCAGATATTGACGACTTTGAGCAGAGACGGTGCGCGAAGAAGCGCAGCCTCTTGCTTCTCATTTTCGCTCGAGAGAGGGGGCATTTCGTCTGCGCCGACGAGCAAGAGTCTTGCAGCTTCTGCCAGCGCCATTGGAACCATCCATTCGCGCCCATGTTCTGTGCCAAGAATCACGACGTTGGGGTTTGCATTGGCTTGCGTCGAGACGGCAAGTCGTAGGGCAACGATGGGTCTGCCTTGGGCCGAGGTCCCAATTTGGCCCAGTGACACGTGATCTGGAAAGCGGTCTCGAAGCCATGTGAAAAACGTGAACATGGCGTCGAGGTCACGAAACTCGTCAAAAAAGGCGCCGCTACGGGCGCGACCACGGTCGTCAAAGGATGCATGCAGCAGCTTTTCGGTCTGCAGTCGAGCCTTTTCTGCTGCTGCTTTGCGTTTCGATACACTGGCTTTTGTCGTCGACGTCGAAGACGCAGACATGCCTAGACGCAACGCTTCTGCGTCGAGTGGCTTGAGGCCCTCAAGAAGAAGATCGCGGTAGCCGGTTTTAAGTTTGACCCGTTTCGGGGCTTGCGTTGCGGCGCGCAGGTCGAAGGTTTCTGGTGGTGTTTTTTTCACATCGGCACGAGCTTCAGCGAGATCGTCGCTTACCTCGCTGTCGTCGTTCTTGGTCAACCTGAGCCGTCTCTCGTCACCGTTGCCTGGATCGAGGGCGCCAAGGCTATGCCAGGATCTCAAAGTCACGAGAAAAGCCAAGGAAACGAGGGTCAAGAGGCCCAGGCGCACGTGCGTTCGCGTAGTGTGCGCGCGCGCTTTTCGCCACGAGCCCCAAAGGCTCGATTCTACGCGCCGCGTCGTCGGCTCATCGATTGTCTCGTGGCGCGTATCTGTGTTGTCGCGCTTGTTGCGTCGACCACTGCCGCGCTCCGAGGTCTGAGCGCGCCTTTGCATGTCGTCGTCGCGACGCCTCCAGGCTCATTCACAGACTGACTAACTGACTGCCTGACTGACTGACTGAATGACTGTGAGTTGATTCTTTGGTCCAATCCATCTGCTTTGGGATGGTAAAATTGCGTTGTCTGGGGAAATAGACTAAACATGCACGGCGCTAGCGCTGCAGGAGGCGGTTTTTTCTTGAACATACGCGGGCGGCCAAAGGAGCAGGTCTGGCCTAGTTTGCAGATCTGGAATTGTCTATACCTTACATGAAAGCAACCACAGACAGACTTGTGGTAGTAGTAGTAGGCTTAATTAATGGGGAAAAAAAAAAAAGGAAAGTGAAAAAGAAAAATTGTGATTCCTATTGTTCCGTTGCCGATTTCGAAGAATTCAGAAGAGCAGAATTGGCTCGCCTTCGCCGCGCCGATCGTACGCGCATCCAAGGGCCATGGGGATAATGCCAAAGGATGATGGATGAACTCCGTCTGCCCGGCTAGATATTGGCCGCCCGGATGCAAACCCAGAGCCAAAATCTAAGAAAAAAACAACCATAATGTCTGAGGAGATCTTGGACGAGAAAAGGATGCCGGATCTAGGTGAGGTTCCGGGCGTGAGCAGAGCAGAGCTCCGCACGTGGTCTCGACGCGGACTGCGATCGGTGAATACATTTGCTATCGCAGGCGACCCCTCACAGCCTCGGCTCTCGAGCGAGGTCTGGGACATGCAAGCCCCGCCTCCTTTGCAGAGAATTGTACGCGCTATTGAGACTGCAACAGGGCCGAAGACGAAGACGACGGAATATCGCGCAGAGGAATTCAAAGAGGCCCTGCATCTTGTGCCTGCACGGCCAAGACGAGGTGTCGCCTCAGCATGCCTGCTTCACCTTTTGTCGGAATCTTGATACAATTTTCGCTATGTGGCATCATTCTTTTCTCGTCAGTTGGTATAATCGATAGCATCAAACAGACTAGGCCTAGTATGGAACAAGCTTGGGTTTTTTCGCAGATGCCGATGATTGAGGTGCATTATCGGAAGGTGAGGTCGAGGTCTGGTCCTTCTTGGTCTTGGACTTCTTTTTGGTTTTCTTTTTCCTTTTGCGACCTTTGACAACACCAATCGCGACACGTGAACCAAAAAGTTCCTCATCTTCAGAGTCATCGCGTGTTTCTTTATCCACTTCATCGCCTTGAGACTTTTGCGTCTCAGATTGAAGAGTTGATGGTCCCGAAGAAGTCTGAGGATCCTCTAAAGTCTGCGCGGATCTGCCTGATCCGGAGCGCACTTTGGCACGATTCTTTTGAGCCTCGGCTGCAATCGACGAAAAGGGGAGAAAGCGATACCACACGTCAGCAAAGAAATGTTTGGCTAAAAAGAACGAAAGTATGCGAAAATGGTGGGTACGAGACTTACCGAAGGCTGCCATTTGCGTTTCCTCTTCCAGTTTGTTCTGCATTGCCTTAGCATGCTGTTTCTCTTGCTGCTCGCGGAGAAAGGCGAGTTCGTCTTCATCAAGCTCAGGGGGCAGGTCTGTGTGTACGGCGAGGAAAGGTACATCTAGGCGTTAGTCGTACGTTCCATTTCTCTCTCTCCTTTGTTTGTGTCTGTGTCTGTGTCTGTGTCTGTGTGCGCCCGCGTGGCGCGCCGCGCCCCGTATGCCTCTACCTGCTTTACTGCCTTTTTTCCTGCCTGCCAAATTATAATATGATAGCTAAAGTTCGTCCAGATCTTGAGATATCCATGTTACGACGCACACGAGCAGGACCGTGGACCATCCGTCGTTCGTTCGTTCGTTCGTTCGTTCGTTCGTTCGTTCGTTCGTTCGTTCGATGATCATCCATGCATCGGCCATGGGACGACCTACGGACCACAGACAGGATTTCTTCTCTTTTTTTTTTTTCATCATGTCCCTGACGTGCTGGCCGAGGCAAGCAAATTGAAAAGAATAGACAACATACCTTGTGCAGCGCGTTGACGCTGCCATTCCTCCTGCTGTTCTTCGCGCTGGCTCTGCAGCTGGTCGTAGAGCGAGGCGTGCTCGCGCTTGGCAAGAATCTCGCGCTCGCGCTCGAGCGCCGAGGGAGGGTTTCCGTCGCCAGGCGCGTGGTGCTCGATGCGCTCCACCTCTTCCTCTGTGCCCTCTGTCCCGTTGGCGCCGCTGCGCAGGACCGCCGTGCGCACGAAGTTCAGGCCCGCGCGACCCCCCTCCTCCATGACGCCGGGCTCGAGCGCGGGCTGGAGCGCGGGCTGGAGCGGGGCTGGAGTACTCGCCTAACCACTACTTCGTACTACTTCATCTTGAACTCGCTCGCTCGAGCAATCGATCTCGGCGCCCTCGAGCGAGCCTTCGCCGCGCGCTCACTGCCAGGATCCGCGTTCTATGGCGATTCTGACTGCAGCCAGCTCCAATTCCGCGCTCGCGGGTCGCAGGCTCGTTCCGCGAGGCGGGCGAGGCGACGGACCCCTTCTCCCTCTTCCCTCCCGACCTCCCTCCCTCCCTCCCTCCCTCCCATGCACGGCCTGGCGGATGGATGGATGACTGACTCGCCGCGCCGACGAGCTGAGCGAGCTGCCCGCTGCTGTTCTACTCCCGCAGGCGTCGTTTCCGGTCCGGGCGCGCGCGCTTTCGCGGCGACGGCACCGGCGCGGGCACGGGCGGCGGCGGATGACGCTCTCGGAGCAGGCGCATACGCAAGGAGGCACGTGCGAGGGCCAGGCCTGCGCAGGGAGGAGGGAGGGAGGGAGAGAGAGAGACCCGGCAAGGAGGGGAGGCAGGCAGGGAGGCAGGGAGGAGGCTCGCGAGCCCGGCCTTGGACCGGCGGTCGATCGCGGATGCCGCGGCCGCCCCGGATATCCATCCCAGGAATTCGGAAGAGCGAGCGAGCGAGCGAGCGAGAGGACGCGCGCGAAGGCCAGCAAGCCAGCTGTGCTTAGCTGTGCTCAGCTGTGCACAGCTGTGCTCAGCTGTGCTTCTGACGACTACGTGCTGGCGCTCCTCGAGTTCTCCTTTGGCTTCCTCCCGTCGTCAGCGAAGGCGTCGCAGTCGGTCGATAGCCCAGCTGTTGCAGCACCAGCAGCACCAGCAGCACCAGCAGCAGCACCAGCTGGGACTCGGCTTCGTTCACTTCCGCGGCGCTGCTGCTGCTGCTGCTGCTGCTGCTGCTGCAGATGCAGATGCAGGTATCGGCGGCGCGATGATGACGCCGCTGACAGAAGAAAGAGCTAGCTGCCTGCAACTAACTACCTCGCAATCGAAGACGGCGCGGGAGGAAGGACACAAGAGAGAGAGCGCGAACGGCGCCGGACCACAGCGATGATCCCGCGCATCCACAGCCGAGGCAACACGTTGAATGGATGATCAAGTCCACGAGGATGGATGGACGATGGATTGATGGAGGCTTGGATGGATGATTGAATGGATGGATGGATGGATGGATGGATGGGCTAAAAGATCATGTCATCGTGAATGCGCATCTGCACCCTGCATAGGCTGCCTGCCGCTGAGGAAGCCGCGAGATGAGCGCGCGCGCGGCAGCGGCCACTACGGCCCACGGCTCGACGATCGTGAGGTGGGTGAATGGGCAGACTGCAGCGGCGGCGGCTCGGATGATGGCGCGAACCTTGCCTTGGGAGCGCCCTCCATCGCAGTGCAGGCAGAGAGAGGCGAAGGCGAGAAAGAGAAAAGAATGCATGCCAACAACTTGAAGGTTTCCCAAGCCCGGATGCTATAGCATGTGCTGCTCACTCGCGAGTCCTCGGCTGCCTCTTCGAGTTCTTCCCTCTTCTTCCTCTCCTCTTCTTTCCTCCTCGCCTCTGCGCCGGCGCTGCTCAGCGTTCTTCTGCCCAGCAGCCTCGGCTGCCTTGGCGTGGCTTGGCTTAGCCTGGCTTGACTTACTTGGCTCGGCTTGGACTGGACTGGACTGGGTCGACGGTCGCTCGCGCGCTCGGCTCCCTCGACGTGCGTGCCTCGCCGCCGCGGTCGCCGGGGAGCGAGCAGCGCGCGCTCTCTCCTGCTGCTGCGGCGCTCGCTGCCCCGCGCGGTCTCTGCTCGCGGCGCCTGCCTGAGCCGAGCAAGCGCGGAGAGGGAGACAGAGAGGGAGAGAGGGGGGAAGGGGGGAAGAGAGAGACAGAGGGAGAGAGAGGGCAGGGGGGGCGCGCGGAAGTCGAAGGAGCGGGAAAGGTTCACTTGGAGGAAGGATTGGCCCATTCATTGCCGGGGTCGGCGCGGGCAGTGGCGGCGTCTGCCCCCTCTGCGGCGCTGCGTCTGTGAGTCTGCCTGCCTGTGTCTGCCTGTGTCTGCAAATTCAAATCCCAGCCGATCTTCTTCCCCTGCGGAGCGCTGCCGCGGCGGCGAGGCAGAGGCGAGCGCACGGACGCGCGTCCGCAGCGAGCGAGCGAGCGAGCGAGCGAGCGAGCGAGCGAGGCAGGGCAGGGCAGGGCAGCCCGACCCACCCCGACCCCGCCCTCCCGCGGAGTCTCCGCGCGCACACGCGGAGCACCGAGACACCGCGCGCAGCCGCGCGAGAGACTCTCTCGCTCCAAGCGAAGAGCCGCGAATTGAGGTGACAGGAAAGCAAGCAGCAGTCGCAGTTGCGGAAGCCTGACAAAGGCGCGCACGCAGCAAGATGTGGAGCACCCAGTCGGCGACGGCGCGCGCCGTGGCGCACGCCGCACGGCGGCTCGCCGGCGCCAGGACGCTCGCGAGCGTGCCCAAGAAGGCGCCCCACCCGAATGAGTCCTTTCTCCAGGGCACCAGCGCCGTGTATCTGGAGCAAATGTACGACCTGTACAAGCAGGACCCCTCCAAGGTTGACTCCTCCCTCGCGACCTACTTTCGCAACGTAGATAGCGGCATGGACCCCGGCATGGCCTTTCAGCCCTTCCCAGGTCTCACCACCCAGCTCTCGGCTGCCGCCTCTTCCGTCGAGGCCGGCCAAAACATTGGCGTCGGCCGGGCCACCTCGGACACCATCAACGTGATGCAGCTCATCCGCGCCTTCCAGACCCGCGGCCACGAGCACGCCAACCTCGACCCCCTCGGCATCCTCAAGCCCCAGGAGCTTGCCGATCTCGACTACACCACCTACGGCTTCACCGAGGCCGACCTCGACCGCGAATTCAACCTCAGCGGCGTCGAAAAGGAGATCAAGGGTATCCTCGACACCGGCGGCCCCATCAAGCTCCGCGACATTCTCGACACGCTCAAGCAGGCCTACTGCAGCAACATTGGCCTCGAATACATGCACATCACCGACCGGGAAAAGTGTAACTTTATCCGCGAGCGCTTCGAAAAGCCCAATGCCGTGGCTGAGGGCCTCTCCAAGGAGGAGCGCCTCCAAATTCTCGAACGCCTCACCTTTGCCGTCATGTGGGAGTCCTTCCTCTCCACAAAGTGGAACACGGCCAAGCGTTTCGGTCTCGAGGGTGCCGAGTCTTTCATCCCGGGCTTCAAGAGCCTCATTGACCAGGCCACCCTCAACGGTGTCGAGAACGTCGTCATTGGCATGCCCCATCGCGGCCGTCTCAACGTTATTGCCAACGTCGTGCGCAAGGATCTCTACAAGATCTTTCTCCAATTCAAGGGCCTCAGCGTCCAGAACGAGCAGCTCTTCAAGAGCCTTCGCGACGACTATGCCATCAGTGGTGATGTCAAGTACCATTTGGGCATGACCTACCAGCGCGAGTACCCGGACGGCCGCAAGGTCGAGCTCTCGCTCGCCGCTAACCCGTCGCATCTCGAAGCCGTCGACCCCGTCGTCGTCGGCAAGGCCCGCGCCAAGCAGTACTACGATGACGATGTCGACGGTGACCGTACCATGCCTGTCCTCATCCATGGTGATGCCGCCTTTTGTGGCCAGGGTGTCGTCTACGAGACCATGCACATGAGCGCTCTTCCGGACTACAAGACCGGCGGTGCCATCCACATTGTCGTCAACAACCAGATCGGATTCACGACTGACCCGTACCAGAGCCGCTCCACGCGCTACTGCACTGATCTCGGCCGCGCCTTCGACTGCCCCATCTTCCACGTCAACGCCGACGATCCCGAGGCCGTCGCCTACATCTTCAAGGTCGCCGCGGACTACCGCCAAAAGTACAAGAGTGATGTCATCATCGACGTCGTCGGCTACCGCCGCAACGGCCACAACGAGATGGACCAGCCTCTCTTTACTCAGCCCAAAATGTACCAGATCATCAAGAAGACGCCCAATGTCCTCGACAAGTACACCACCAAGGCCATCGAGACCGGCCTCTGCGACCAGGCCCACGTCGCCACCGTCAAGAACATGGTCATGGAGATCTACGAGGACGAGTTCCGCAAGTCGACCGAGCCCAACCAGTTCATTGACGACAACGAGTGGATTGACTCCAAGTGGGAGGGCCAGACCGCCATTGGCAAGTTCTCCAAGCGCCAGCCCACCCGCGTCGACGAGGACGTCCTGCGCGGCATTGGCGAGATCATCTTCCAGCCCCCTGAGGGATTCCAGCCCCACCGCACCATCAAGAAGCTTCTCAACGAAAAGCTCAACATGACTCGCAAGGGTGAAGGCATTGACTGGGGCTGCGCTGAACTCCTGGCCTACGGCTCCCTCCTCCTTGAGGGCAAGCACGTCCGTGTATCTGGCCAGGATTCCCAGCGCGGTACCTTCTCTCACCGCCACGCCGTCCTCCACGACCAGAACGAGCCCTACGGAACCTGGGTTGGCCTCAACGAGCTCGCTAACACTGACATCGAAGCTGTCCGCGCCATTGGTGAGGGCAACGACAAGATCGCAAAGATTACCGTATGTAACTCTTCTCTTAGCGAGTACGGCATCATGGGCTTTGAGCTCGGCTATGCCCTTGAGGACCCCAACGCCCTTGTCATTTGGGAGGCCCAGTTCGGTGACTTCTCGAACGGTGCTCAGATCGTCGTCGATCAGTTCATCAGCTGCGGAGAGACCAAGTGGAACCGTCAGTGCGGCCTGACCCTCTTTTTGCCCCACGGATACGATGGTCAGGGACCCGAGCACAGTTCTTGCCGCATTGAGCGCTTCCTCCAGCTCTCCGACGAGGATCCCGATCAGATCCCCGAGCACTCGGGCCGCGAGCAGAGTATGGCGATCCAAAACAACAACTGGCAGGTCTGCAACGTCACCACCCCGGCCCAGATCTTCCATCTTCTCCGTCGCCAGGTCCACCGTGGCTTCCGCAAGCCCCTCGTCATTGCTACCCCGAAGAGTATGCTCAAGGATGACCTTGTCCGCTCTGATATTGAGGAATTCTCCGGCCCGGACGCTTACTTTCACCGCGTCCTGCTCGAGGTTGACCCCGAGGTCAACGCCACGCCTGATGAGGATATCCGCAAGGTTATCTTCTGTGTCGGCAAGCTCTACTACGAGCTCGCCAACTACCGCAAGAAGAACAACATCAAGGACGTTGCCATTATTCGCATTGAGCAGATCACGCCCTTTCCCTTTGATCGCATCGCAGAGACCTACCAAAAGTACTCCAACGCCAAGCTCGTCTTTGCTCAGGAGGAGCCCAAGAACATGGGAACCTGGTACTTCTGCGATGACCGCATCTACACGGCCATTCGCGAGGTCCGCATGGAGCGCGGTGACCCTGTCGATAGCGAGCCAGAGCTCCGTGCCGAGTACATTGGCCGCTCCACCATGGCAAGTCCCGCTGTCGGATACGGTGGTGTCCATGCCCTTGAGCAGCAGGATATCATTGAGCGCGCTTTTGCCGAGTAAGCTTTTGCATCATCAACCTTTCTACGTTAACAACAACTCCCAACTACCTACCTTCGTACTTGTACTACAACCCTGGCTCGCTCTTCTTTGATATATGTCTTTCTTCCTTCTTGTTTGTGTGGAAACGTGTTATTTGAAGGGAAAGAGAAGACACACTTTGACAGTTCTAGGGCCCAAGGTCCTAGGACCTGGCCTGGGCCTTGGCCCAGGTTCTTTTCTCATCATCAGTCGTTTGTTCTCTGGAGGATACACACCACGAGTCAAAATCTTTGAGATGCTTGATACATGTCTTGGTTCTTCAGTCGTGGCGATCTTGGCCGGCCTCCTTTGAGTCGTTGCAGCAGCAACAACGACAAACACCTGAAGAGCAGGCAGAATAACATGCTTTTCCAAAAATAATTGCAAATCGATTCTAACTAAGCGTTCACGTCCTTGGTGAGAATCAAGCTAAGGACAATTAGCGCCCGCGCAGCCTCGGCGCTAGGCGTGTCCGCAAAACCACATTCAGCCGCGTGGGCGGGTTGGTCACTTGCAAGTGCGGCGTCGAAACCGCTCACAATCGTGTCACGAAAAGCAGCACGGGTGAGCGCGAGTAGAGGCGAGTCCGCGAACGCCTGCGCCGCAGTATTGCTCACTCCTGTCGACGTGAAATCTGAGCCAGCAAGGGAAGTTCGCATTCCCATTTCTAAAGTCATAGCCATTCAGTCAGTCAGTCAGTCAGTCAGTCAGTCAGTCAGTCAGTCAGTCAATTTATTTTGGTCCACGAGAACCTCTTCCTCTCATCCAAACTCGTGAGAAGAGACCATTGCATCAGATCATACTTACGTTGCTCCATAGCGACGAGGTCATTCCATTCCCGCGGGAAAATAGTCTGGTGCGCCTGGTCCAGAATCTCCGGATCAAAGGCGTCGCGCATAAAAGCCATGTCAAAGTCTACGGGCGCGAGTATCTCATCCTGTTCAACGAAGGCATCCAAGACCACCATGTTGTTTGCGTGAGCATTGCAATGTACCCCAGTCTCATCCGGATACGTGCCCCAGGAAATTTCTGCAGCCTGTAAAGCCGAGCAGGTGACTCCACATTGCCAGCCAAGCACGTAGGCCAGCTGCAACAGCACGCTAGGACCAGAGGCCTTGCTCAGAGCCTCCTCAAGCGCGTCGACTGTCGGCGCCCAAAGAACATGATCCAAGGCGTCCGGAGCCGGCGCCACTAGATCAATGGCAAAGAGATCGCGCATGTCGTGCACCGGCATTCCGCACTCGGCCATTGTCGCCGTGTCCCAAACCTCGTCACCCTCCATGCCTCGCGCCTCCTGCAACACTGCACGCGCGGTGTCCGCGCTCTTGTTCTTGTTCTTGTTCTTGTTGTTGCTCTTACTTTTGCTCTTGCTCTTGTCAGTGTCCACGACACAAATGGAAGGCATGAGAAGCTCCAATCCCGCGAGCAAGTGATCGCCAAGTCGCCGATCACCCAAGGTCTCGTAAACATTGCAAAAGCATGTTGCCTCGGCCGGAAGATGCGGTGTCTCATACTGATAAAAGCATACGGGGGTATTGCCGGCGCGCAAACCAACAGGCGCCAGAACCTCCCGAACACGCTCGCTCATGTGCATCTCAGTACTCGAGGTCCGCGAGAAGAGGCAGCCGCGCACCATCTCTTCGCCATTGTCGCCGCGTGCCTCAATGACAAAACCCTCCTCGTTGTTTCCGCAACCCTTGAGTCGGTATGCACGGCCATTGAGGTACACCACAGCAGAACGTACGCCAGACGCGCTGCAGCGAAGCGCACTTGGCTCAGTGGTCGCTTCTTGCTCGGTGCACTTGATTAGGGCTCGCGTTGTCAGCTCTCCAGGCGCAGGTATCGCTGTTCCGAGTGCACTGGTCGCAAGCATTGCAGCCGGGCGCGCAGGCAATCGAGGCTCGACAAGGCCGAGGTTTGCTCCATTCGATGCCTCATTTACACTGGGCTTGCACTCGCTTGCGCTGATGTCCATAAATTGGGGAACAGGAAAAACGCGACCGTCGGCGGGACGCAGCCACGTTGGCGATGTTCCGAGAAAAAGGTCTCTACGAGCAGAAATGGAGACGGCAGACTTGCACAGGGAGCATTTGGGGTTCGAAGGAGACCGCGCAAAATTGCGATCTTCCTTGCTGAGGCCGAATCCAATCTCGTAACTCATTTGCTCCTCTGAGGTCATGCCCTCATCGAGGTTGAACACAAGGTTCGTAGGTGGATTCTTCCCTGTTGGGCCTGTCAGCATATTGAGCCAGTTCGAGACCATCATGGTTCCGCTCGACAGGCACGGACAGACCCAGGACCCGAAGAACCGCGTTTCGGGCAGCTTGGGTCTTGGAACGAGCATTACATCTGGAGCGTTGCTGATTCGACCAGGCTCCAAACATTCCATCACGCGCACATGCAATCGCTCGAGAAACGATGCGAAAGTCTCTTCGGTGTCCACATCATTGGCCGTCTGTGCGCCAACATCTGCCAAGGCGTCAGCCACAGCCCGCTGCGTGCTCGACCCACGCATACGGTACTGCGGGTCTTGGGCCATAAAGTCGCACAATGTTGCCGTCAGATACTCATTGGCGTCCTTTTCAGACAAGTCAGTGACAAAGTCTTGCCAGCGAGCAAAGACTGTCGAGAGGTTCTGCAAGCCGAACGAGCTCCGCGTCGTCTCCTGGCAAAAGGCACACGACTCGTGAGGCGCGCCAGAGTACACCTCTGTCATAAACTTCCACGCAAAGGATTGTCCCGTGGCAATGGGAAGTCCGAGCTCTTTGGCCAGCGAGGCCATACAATAGTCAAACATAACGCCCACATCTGCACAATTGAAAATTGCCGTTGACATTCGGGCAAGCTCGACGACCATTGGCCACTTTTCGAGAACGTCGCCGTTCATGGTCAGCACCGTGCTGCGCAAGTTGTGTTGCGCGAGCAAATTAGTCCGCGCTGCATCTACCTTGAGCATACCCACGTCTGCACGACTCGACAGGCATTGGCGCGTCAGATTCGAAGCGTCGACAGTGTCATAGTCGAGCAAAATGATGCACTCGACACCGAGGCGCGCCAGCGTGAGCGCTGTGTTCTGCCCTACGCCGCCTGTGCCCACCACGAGACAAACCTGGCGCTCCACCAGACCCTGATCAAAATCCACTATGACGCGCTGGCGATCAAAAATGTCGCCCTCTGCTTCTGGTGGGGGTGGCTTTTTGCGGTGTTCGACTGTGCGTCCGCTCTTGTACTCTTCGCTCTCGGGATCCCAATCTTCGTCACGGCGCACGAAGCCAGGCGCAAGGCCTGCAGATGCATACGTCGGCGTGGGCTGGTCTGCACACCATGCTCGAAGATCGGTCTCGACCACGTGCGGGGATTCGCAAAGAAGATGATCTGGCTCAGCAGCGCGCTTGCCAGCCGAAAGATACTCGAAGAGATGGTCCACGAGCGCTGCCACAGCCTCAATTTCTTGAACGAGCAAAAAGACGCGTAGCTCCCGAGGACGATGTGTCCAATACAGGGAGTTTTTCTCCTTGCCTTTCCAATATTCGGGCACGCCGTTCTCGTAAAAGTCTTCAAGGGCTTCTGCTGGCATGTGCGCGTACGAGACATGTGAAGCACGCAACTTGGCAATAAATTTGGGATGATAGTCCTCCATGATCGCGTCGGCCAAGTTGCGAGGCTCTTGGAAGTCAAGCGTCTTTTCGAGCAAAACATCTTCCTCATCTCGAGACTCGTAAGCGGTCGCGAATTGCATGCATGTCTTGTCAAAGGACTCGGCAAAAAATACAGTTTTTGACTCATCATGAACGGCTGCGGCTGCCCAGTGCGTGACACATCCGAACACGATGGCTCGTGGCATTTCTTCGCCCAGCGCCATCACCTCTTCAAGACTACCAAAGACTCCGACTCTGCCGCGCAGGCGTACATCGTGGTCAATCAGAAAAGCGATCTGCATCTGATCAAGCGTCACGGAGCGCAATCCGCTCGACGACCAGCGCTTCGATACGTGGTTGTAAGCATGCAATGTACGAAGCCACGTGAGCGCTTCACGCCAGAAATCCTCTTCGTGAACCTTGGTTGCGGGTTCTGCATCCAAGAGTCGAATCGCGTTGAACAGAGCATGGTATCCACACGCGTTTGGATGCCACTGCCGAAGTGTTTCGGGCTGTCGGAAGCTTACATCGTCGACGCGAAAAGCGTGAACTGTCTTGGGCCGTTCTGCACTGCGCGAGACCATTGTGCTCCGCGGGCTTTGATGGATCGAAAGCACGAAGCCGCGCAAAACGCGGTCGAGGCGACTTGCGCTCACGTTGCAGGGAAGTTCGAGCTCATTTTCGACGGCAATCCCTCGCTGCCGTGTCCTCAGACACAGCACGAGCTGCGTGCTCCTCTCCGCGTCGTTAACTTCGCGCGCAAGCTCTGCAACGAGCACGACCGCGGTGCGCTTCGACTCGGAACTTGAGGAGCCAAGATCAATCCCAGTATCTTCACTCTCGGGCCCGCTCAGGCAGCGAATGGCCTGCGTGCTCGAGGCGCTATCCAGTCGGCCTAGCAGCTCCTCGCCTAGCCCTGCGAGCTCCGCTCGCCACGATGTCATCCTTGTTGTCACTACTCGCAAAATCGATCGAAAGTGGGATTGATCCTTTGAGTTTGCTCTCGGCGTTTTTTCTTTCTTATTTCTAAAAAATTATTGGGAGAACAAAATGACTGAGCCGATCCATTCCTTCTCTCTTGGCCGTGCGAAATTTCTGAGAAAAGAAAGCAAGGGAGAGCTGCACAAGCATCGCAGTGGCAGAGGTGAAGAAGAAGAAATTTTGAAGATTCGAAGAATGCGAGATTGATTCTTCTATTTCTCCCTCACAGTCAGTCTCTCTTTCTCTCTCTGTGTGCGTAGAAAATTCAGAGGACCATTTCCAGACAGGCAACGCAAACGAGAATTCGAATTCGTAGCACGACTTATAAAATATGTAATGCTTATCACGTACGTGTCTGTTCGGACACATCGAGGTTGAAGAGATGGGAAATTGAAGTGATCACATTGCCAAAAACAGTAGATTTTCACCGAAATCTTCGCGAGCGTTTGCAGACAAACTATACATTGATTTAAGGATATAGAGAGCTCAACAACACCGTAAGGAGCTAAGCAGATGGTGATAGATCAATATGCGGCGATATCTGCTGTCTATAGCACCTCGTTCATCCTGGAGTGAAGGGCATCGAGCACCGCTGCACCATGTTCTGGAGGGCCCCGCGAGATCGATTTTACCTCAAATACTGATTCAAAAGACCTCTTGATTCACATGCAGCATCTTCATTGTCTAGCGAGTTACCTCATGCGACTAGAATGATTCTATCTATCTTGGCATTAGAAGTTTACATGATTCTATTATTTTGCGTCCCACTTCATCGGCATCTAAATCACATTGAAATCCAAAAATAAGTCCTCTAACATCAGATATTATACTATTTTAACAAAATGAAACAAAATACTATTATCATGAATTATCCTGTGGCTTGCATTTGCTAATTATTAATATATTTAATTTAATTATAGTATTTAAGATTTATTTTGAGTAAATTAATATATGATTTATAACTATTTTACAATATTTTATTAAATTATGGAGAAAGATCTTGTCAGCATTTTGAAATTCGTGGTCTCTATAGTATGCGTTGGAATCGAAATGGATGTCGATCAAGGTGGCTGGCTATCTCTGTATGGTTGATTTGATAGATTGAAAAGGCAACTCAAAAACTATATGAAGAGCGCTATACGGAAAAGTTCCGCAAAGGTTTTCTTCGATCGAGTTATTCATCTCATCATTCGTGGTGCCTGATACACCACCCGGTGGGTGGGTGGTATGGATGGATGAGTCATTTGGTTGTTGTTGGCGTTATGAACTCTCATTCCGCCAACGCGTTTCGGGAGCATTAGTGGAGGTTGGTTCTGTATCTCACCCTCATGACTGAAAAAAAGAAGAATCTGTTCGTGCGATTTCCGAATCTTTCTCGTATTCCTTGCCACGAAGGCAGGCAGGAAGGGAGGGAGTGTGACGCCTGACGTGTATTGTTGGCAACTGGATTAATTTGGAATGGAGCACTGTCACTGTTACGCGTCGGGCCAGCGGTCACCTCCCGCCAGGAAAAGAATGTCAGCTGTTGAAAATCGAGAATGTATTTGTACTGTCGCTCGCTTTTTGCGCTCTTGCGCACGCATGCCATGCCCTCTTGTATATCATATGACTCGGGCGGGAGAAAAACATCAGTGTCCACGCAGCACCGAATTAAGTCTGGTTTTCTGTTTGCGCGAACGTTCAAAGGTGACAGACTCCCACTCAATATGGTCGCAGCACGGAAAGAAAATGAGAGATAAAGAAGGCCTTGTTAATAATAAACAAACAAAATGTGAAAGCTTTAAAATAGGACAACCTCTCGCTAAGACTAAAAAACAGAAAAGAACACAAATGAACTGATCAACATGGCGGCTGGCGGTCGCTGCGTATGTGCTGCTTGCGATACGACATCTCCGACACCTTTGTTTCAGGTGTCACCGTCAACGTGGATCGCCGCCTCGCAGCTTCTGGTGATGCAACTCTTTAGTATACGCGAAGCAGAAGACAACACGACCAACGTGAGCTACAATGCTGACCGCCGCCACCTTCCCTCGATGGCTGGCCGGCCGGCCGGCCGTCTTCCTCTTGACTCAAATGCGTCTCTCTCTGTCTCTTGCATTTCAAGATCTATCTGGCTATCTATCCATGATTTGCACCTATATTTGACTGACAGTGACAGAATGAGAGCAAAAGAGCAAGCAACTCAGCTCGTCCTGGCGGGCGGGCAAGGGTTAAAAATAAAAGTAGCCAGCCAGCGAGCGAGCCGGGCGCGGGCGCTTGGCAACAAGGTCGCGCGAGTGGAGACGTGAATGTCGTGGCCGTGGCAGGGAGACTCGAGAGTGCAGGCGGTGGCCAGCGAGGACGAGGACTTTGCGGCGTCGTTCGTGGGCAATAACGGCCAACGCGCACGCAGAATGCTTCAAGGAGGAGGGGCTACCGGCGCCGCAGGCGCCGACGCGTCGGACGACAACTCAGAGGGTTTTCGCAACCTCGAAGCAGTGCCACCGGCGCCACCGCGACCTGGTGCTGCCATGCGCTCTGACGATGGGGATGGCAATCATGCGAGAAATCTTGCACTCGATGACGAAAACGACGATGTGACGCTCGAAGAAGGCGGTCGGCACCTGGTCAAGGCCATGAGCAACTGGTTCATTCCCCGCGATGGCCCGCCGCCCAGCGCCGCAGGAGAATCGCCGGGGCCTGTCGGATCTTTTTTTCGAGATCGAATTGCTTCGGTAGGGTCATTCTCCCACGACGTTGACGACGAAGAAGGATCGTGGAATCCTGTCTTTCCGGCGAGCTTGTCACCGCCCGTGGGAAGACCCGGAGTGGGCCCCTTTGCACCTCGCATCCGCTCGGGGCCCAACGGGGCAGATTCAAGCTTCCAAAGCAGGGCCGACAGCATCAAGGTTGATATTACCTTCTCCACAGCTGAAATGAATCTCAAGCGAGATCTCAAGCGGCACTACCTTGCGCTTGCCATCGGGTGCTGGATCTTCTTGACAGTCGTGCAGAGCGTGAGTCTGATTTGCCTCAATTACTGGGAGTATTCACCAGTCGTGATCGCTCTGTTGATCATGGCTGGTTCTGTGGTTTTTTATTGGCGCTATGTCTGGGGTGTTTTGCGACTGCCTTTCAAGCGGCTCTGGGAGACCCCGTATCCGTATAGCGCAGCGGCCGCCGTCCTGGGCTCGCTCGCGCAGCATGCCATGTTTCTCATATATGAGGGCTATGAGTTGGGGCAGCTCTTGATTGTCTTCTTCATGATTCAGGCCTTCTACGTCATTTTGGTTGCGAGTACCTTTCGGCATTACATGAGCAAGTGGCAGCGCTTCCTCAATCACCGCAAGTTATGCTTTGATTCGCTGCAGACAGGATTAGCCAAGGCAGAACATCGGCAGAAGCTTTTACATGAGCACGATTGACTGACTGACTGGCTGACTGACTGACTGACTGATTGTCGGTGCCCAGACTGCAAAAGGATGCGATGGTGTATACAACCCGCGCTGCTTGCCTGGCTTGATCTTGTTTGATAGTTGGCTCTAACACTGCCCGTAACATGGGGACAAAGGCTCACGCTCACTCAACTGCCAATTGATACGCAGGACCGCGCTCCATCCAAGAGCTATGGATCGTCTGTTGATATACTATAGAGTAGATTGACTTTGTTTTGTTTTGCTTTGTTTCCGAGACGCATTCACAGGGAACGAGTTTGTCTCACTACCAATTTATTGACCAACAGACAAAGACAATTTACGAGCAAAACGAACAAGCGAAATACATCAAGGGAAAAAAGGTAAAAGAAAAGACCTTTGCGCGCAAAACAATGTCCTCGTCCTGCTGAGACGTATACACTTGAAAATGGGCTGATTTGATCATGTTTTCCTGGCAGTCATCATCCAAAAGCCAAGTGAACCTGCTTCTACCGACGCAAAACGTGTCAGGTTCCGAAAGGACTGGATGAACTGCAAAAGTCGGCAAAACTTGCTTGTCGACGGGTTCATTACACCTCGACAAAAAGATCGCTTGCAGCCTTAATCGTCACGATTTCTAAGCGAGACGCTGTCACGCTGCACGTACGCGAAAGATGAATGACACGACACGATGGAACCCTGAATCTTCCATTCTCCCTTCCGTTCTATCCTCCCCTCGCCCGCGGTACAACGAAAGGGTTTTTAAACAAACTCGACCTTGCGCTGGAGGCCGTCCGAATCCATTGTGCTTGTGGATGACACAGCGTGTGTCAGGTCCTCCGGCATCTCTGCGCCGTCTGGAATGGTAACACTGGTCATGGCCGCCAGCTCAGAGGGATCATGAACACGGTAGCCGTATACCTCTTCTGGGCGGGTGTGAGAGATCTTGGTGGGAAGAAGCCAAAAGATGGAGAAGCGAGGCTCGCCGCCAAAGACTTCCGTGAGGTTGTCGCAGATCGGGCGCTTTGACGAACGCGCGCCCTGGAGGCGATCAATCTTGGAGTTAGCCGTAAGTACCATATTGGTCTGGTCGCAGAGCATGCACATGGTAAAGAGACCAAAGAGGACGCCCTCGACAATTACAAAAAACATGAGGATGTTGGCGAGAACTGACATGTTGCACTCGGGGTAGAAGATCGGTTCATCCTTGTTCCCTGTCATGGTCTGCACCGCTACGTCAATGGCGGCCTCAACGGCGGTGTCGAGCATCTCGCTTTGTACGTCCTGCTTGTGTAGACGTTCTGCACGGAGACGCTTGCGCCGCGGGGACACAGACTTGCCCGAGCAGTGAGCGAGGCGGGCCACGAGCAGGGTCAGCGCGTAGACGCTGGCGGAGAACACGTAGAGAAGGAAAAGCAAAAAGAACTTGTGATTGCCCAGCGCGACGCAGTTGTTGACCCAGGGGCAGTGGTGGTCGAGCTTGACGATGCACCGCTGGCAAATGGAGCAATGGTGCGTGCGCGGGGGCTTGTATGCGTCGCACTTGAGGCAGACGCGAAAGGATTTGCCCGTGTCACCGGGCTCAAAATCCGCGGGGACCGCGTTTTTTGGGACGGCTCCGGGGTCCGTGGTCATGGCGCGCACATGAGAGATCATGGCCAGAGCAACAATGGTGGAGAAGACGACAACATGGAATTGGCCCCAAAAGCTGTCTCCCATCCAGGGCATGATCACGTCCACCACGATGACGTACTCTGCAAAAATGAGGAGGCCTTGAGTGATGGTTGCGCAGATCATGCCGCAGCAGTCTTTGACAAACCACGACGGATGGTCATCATCTGTCCCGCACTCGCGCCAGCATGCACACAAGGATTCGTCCATTGTCTCCTCTCGTCAGCGGTACCGCGAGCGAAAGAGGGAGAGAGGGAGTTTTTTTGGGAAGGGGGGGTGCGCGCTTCTCCTCCTCGTCGTCGTCGTTGTCGTTGCTCGCTCGCCTTCTTTCCAAGCGCGAGCGGACCGACTCGACCTCGTCCAGCTCAGCCCAGCCCAGCCCAGCCCCGCCCAGCCCAGCGACTCGCCGTGCTCGCGCGGACTCGAGTGGTCGCCCTCCTCCTCCGGCCTCGCGCTGCCTGCGTCGGCGCTCCGCTGCGCGGGCTCCGCGGACTCGCGCCGAGACTTGTATTGTGTGTATGTTTGCGAAGCTCCTTTCTTTTCTCTCTCGCCCAGCGGCCTCCGTCTGTCTACACGCTGCTGTTTGTTGTACTCCCGCTCGCTCACTGTCACTGTCA
Organism: Schizochytrium sp. CCTCC M209059; assembly: GCA_000818945.1. Classification (NCBI taxonomy): domain Eukaryota; class Bigyra; order Thraustochytrida; family Thraustochytriidae; genus Schizochytrium; species Schizochytrium sp. CCTCC M209059. The sequence goes on from KN805450.1 coordinate 107,786, forward strand.
CTGGCAGAGAGCAGGCACCAGCCAGGGCGGGCAGGTATACTAAGGAAGCATGTAATAGAACGTATACGTAGTACGTATGTAGGTATACACGCGCAGCAAGCAGGGGCAGAAAGGAGGGCCACTCGCCGACTCGAGCAGACCCGCAGCGCGGCGGAGCACGGCAGAGCGCGGCAGAGCGCAGCGGCGAGCCTCGCGCCGAGCGCCGCCAGACCAGGCTCTGGCTCTGCTTGGGCGCCCGGGCTCGGGCTCGGGCGTGCGCGCGTGCGTGCGCGCGCGGGCAGGGTGGCTGGGGAACGCAATTTGTTGTTCCGAAGCAAAGCCAAGCCAATACAGAACGAGAGCCGGGGACCCCCCGCGCTGGAAACGCAGGCCGACCGGGAGGCACGCGGGCGCGGAAGCGATCAGGAGGCGCGATGGCGGGCAAGAGCAAGCAGGGCAAGGCGCTGCCCGGATCGGCCAAGGCGGTGGCCAACAAGATGAAGGCGCGAGGGCTCGGGAAACTGCGCTTCTACTGCCAAATGTGCGAGAAACAGTGCCGCGACGAAAATGGCTTCAAGTGCCACTGCATGTCGGAGGCGCACATCCGCAAAATGCAGCTCTTCGCGAGCAACCAGAATAAGTTCCTTGACGATTTCTCGAGTAAATTTGAGAAAGGCTACGTCGATTTGCTCTCGCGCAGACACCAGAGCAAGTTTGTCGACGCCAATGCCGTCTACAACGAGTACATCCAGGAGCGCGAGCACGTGCACATGAACGCTACGCGTTGGGCCACCCTTACGCAATTTGTGAAATATCTTGTTGAGGAGTCCATTGTGCGCGCCGAGGAGACGGAGCGTGGCTTCCGCATCCAATGGATTAATCGCGACCCTACGCATGTGCAGCGCCAGCTCGACCTTGAAAAGGTCAAGAAGCGCAAGTTCGACCTTGACGACGAGGATCGCAGGCGCAAACTTCTTGAGATGCAACAAAAGGCCCTTGCATCCACAGACCAAGTTTCCGTCGTAGCCCCTTCGCAACTCGACGCGTCGAGTCGCGCCCAGCTTGGCAAGGTTCGCGTCTCGCTGCAGGATGCTTCTGCTTTCTTGCGCAAGCGTCGCCGACGACTTCCCGATGGCGATGCCAGTGATTTGGAAGAAGAAAAAGAAGAAGAAGAAGAAGAAGAAGAAGAGGAAGAAAATTTGGATCAAGATCAAGACCGAAATCAAGATCGAGACCGAGGAAAAGGAGACGACGATGTCAATCATGAATTGAAACAGCGCGTATTAGCCCGCGACGTCGTCAAGGCGGCCGAAAAGGAGACAAAAATTGGCCAAGATCAGCGCCAACGCCAAGAAGCCGATACGCGCAACTCGAAGACTGCAAGCCTTGTAGATGGCTTGATTGATGGCTCATGGCTCGTCCCTGGCCTGGTTGTAAAGATTATTTCGAGCAAGGTGGGCAATGGCAATCTCAAGAAACGCAAGGCCATCGTAGTAAGGGCAACCCGATCGAAATCTTCTGGGAAGGTCAAGGCCGAACTTCAGCTCATGGATGATCCGGACGAAATTGTCTGGGCCAAAGAAAGTCACCTTGAAACGGTCCTTCCGGACGTCGGGGGACCTGTGCTCATTGTTTCGAAAAAGTCGGATATGGCGCTACGAGGCCAACGCGGAATCATGAAGGGTTTGCTTGAAGACCAATTTAAGGCCAGAATATGCGTTCAGGGGTCTTCTACCGACGTTGCGCTCGACTATGAATACGTGTGTCGGTATTTTGACCTTGGCGCTGGCATCTAAATGTGGTTGACTGTTTCAATAAAAGTAAAATTGTATCATAACTTTGGACGGAGTTTGTTTCTTTGTTTCTTTCCATTGAAGCGATTGTCAGGCGATTGCGCTTTTCTTTCGAGGCACTAACTTTCCCAAAGTCTTGAGCAGCAGTCTTGAGCAGCAGCAGCAGCAGCAGCTGGTCTTGCTCGCTCCAACGTTGACGTATGCGGCGAAAACGACAAACGAGAGCGTAGGTTTCATTTCATTATTGCATTGCAATTTTCACCGCCCTCGCTGCCAGGTTTTTCCAGGGCCAATTAATACCTCACCTCGGCTGCCTTGTTTCTCACTCCCTTACATACACGGTATAGTTGTAGTTGGGCCTACAACTTGGGCTTGAAGTTGAACTTGCGGTCGGTCATTGATTGTGAGGAGGAGATGAGACCACTTCGCCACCACCCATCAAATCAAAAGAAACGAGATCCAAAAGGCCTTGAGGAGATATCGCGCGCGCGCCTGCGACGCGAAGCAGCAGCGCCCAAGACAAGCCGAGGCAGACAGAAAGGCGACCAAGGTAGGGGTTTCCTCGCGAACCTCGTCGACGAGCTAGCTTCAAGGTGGAGCAAGCGCACGTGCATTAGCGTGAGATACGAGAAAGATGACTTCGTGCGGCTGCAGCGGGCTTGCCCAGGTAAGCCAGGGCCCCGTGCACGTAAAGGAGGTCGCGTACTCAGTGTACGATGAAGCCGAAGCCAAGGCGTACTGCGAGCGGTTCCCCGAAGCCCCCGCGGAGCTGGCCATTCGGTGCTACACGAGCAACCTGATTGGTCGCGAGGCCTCGCTCGTGCTTCATGGCGGCGGCAACACAAGCGTCAAGCTGAAGAGCAAGACGCGCGTAGGCGACGAAGTGGATGTACTCTGCGTCAAGGGAAGCGGATACAACCTGGACAGCATCATCCCCAAGGGTTTTCCCCAGGTCGACCTCGTGCATTTGCGCAGGCTGCTCGAGCTCGACTCGATGACGGACCCGGAAATGGTCAACGAGTTTCGTACCCACATGCTCGACGCTTCGTCGCCGAACCCGTCCGTGGAGACCCTCTTGCATGCTCTGCTGCCTGCGCGTTTTGTGGACCACAGCCATGCCGACGCCATTGTGGCGCTGGCGGACCACTCGGTGGAAGAGGCCACCCGGCTCTTTACCGAGGCCTTTGGCGGCGAGCTCAAGTTCGCCGTGGTGCCCTACCACATTCCGGGCTTCCCTCTTGCTGGTGCGGCCCGCAAGGTCCTGGCCGAGGCTGGTGACGACCTGGACTGCCTCATTCTGCTCAAGCACGGTCTCTTTACCTGGGGCGAGGAGGCGCGCGACTCGTATGAAAAGCACATCAAGGCTGTAAACCTTGCCGAGCGCTACCTGGCCTCGCGCGAGCACAACGCTCTGACGCTGCGCCCGCGTAAGGAGCCATCGGCCGCCTTTTTCGATCGCGCCACCAGCGTCTTGCGCGGCGTCTTTGCCGAATTCTCGGGCGATGTCGACGGCGGAGCAGGATGGATCCTGGCGTACCGCGACTCTCCCGAGGCCGCGGCCTTTGCCCAGTCCGAGGAGTGCGACAAGCTCTCGCAGATTGGTTGCATCACCCCGGACCACGTGATCCGCACCAAGCAGGTCCCGCTCGTGATCCGTGGCTTGGAGCAGGACCGCTTTTACAGTGAGAGCGAGGACCCGGCGGGCGTGGCCGAGACCCCCGAGGGTGACAAGGCCCTCCGCACGTACCTACGCGAGCAGATGCAAGCGTACGTGGACCGCTACCACGAGTACTTTCGCAGCAACAACGAGCGCGTGGGCGGCACAAAGCAGGAGCTTGACCCGCTTCCGCGCGTTTTGCTGGTGGAGCACTTTGGTCTCTTTACGGTTGCGCGCGATGCCAAGTCGTGCTCGATCGCGGCTGACATTTACGAGCACACCGTACCGACCCTGGTCTCGAGTCTCGAATCCTCGGGTACCTTTGAGCCGGTGAACACGGAAGAGATTTTTGACGTCGAGTACTGGTCGTTGGAGCAGGCCAAGCTCAAGCTCGGCGCCAAGGCTGCGGGAGCTCTCCACGGCAAGGTTGCACTCATTACGGGCGGTGGCTCAGGCATCGGTCTCCAGACCGCGGTGCATTTTGCCAAGGCTGGCGCCAGCGTCTTTATCGTGGACCTGCTTCCGGAGCGCGTCAGCGAGGGCGTGGCTGCTGTCGCGCAGGCGACCAAGAACAAGTTTGCTGTGGCCGGCGCGATGGCTGACGTGAGCGATCCGGCGCAGGTCGAGGAGGCCTTTCACAAACTTTGCGTGGCCTTTGGCGGTGTCGACATTGTCGTCTCGAACGCTGGCATTGTCGTGCAGGCTGCGCCAGGCCTGGCCAGCGTCGACCCTGCGGCGCTGAAGAAGTCGATGGACATTAACTTTTATGGTCATCACTGGGTGTCGAGTGCCGGTGTGCGCCGCATGGTCGCTCAGGGCACGGGTGGCGCGCTTCTCTACAACATTTCCAAGGCCCCGCTCAACCCTGGTCCCAAGCTTGGGCCGTACTGCGTGGCCAAGGCTGCGGCTCTTGGCCTCATGCGCCAGTACTGCGTCGAGTACGGCGACCGTGGTATTCGCAGCAACGCTGTCAATGCCGATCGCGTGCGCACCAACCTCTTTGATATTGCCCTTGTCGAGAAGCGGGCACAGGCTCGCGGTCTTACCGCCGAGCAGTATTTCAAGTCGAACCTGCTCAGTGTTGAGGTTTCCGCCGACGATGTTGCTCAGGCCTTCCTTTCGCTTGCGACCGCGCGCAGCACCACTGGATCCATTTACACTGTCGATGGTGGCAATATTGCCGCTGCTCCCCGATAGCTGCAATCAGCTAAGTTTTCACATCATCTTTACAAACAAGTTTATCCTGTCAAGGTGGACGTGGTGACTGCCACGAATTATTAGGTGCAATGGCGGCCACCATTATTTTCATCACCATTGAGTCAAGTCGATTGAGATGAGCCCGCCTTTAACCTTGCTCGCTTGCTTTGTTTGCAGGATGTAACTACTCCCAAACCTTGACTGCTTTTTTCACGTCGGCAGTCGAGTCGTCCTTTGCTGGTTTTCACGCAACACTCTTTTGAGTCTTGAGGCATGCCGCTATTTTCGCTCGCTCTCACAGTCAGTCAACACTCTAAAAGCTAGGCCTAATTGAGTGGGCAGCGGCCAGCTTGGACGGATCGCTCGCTCTCTACTCGCTCTCTACTCTCATCACTATCGGGGGTAGTAGTATCCTGCAAAGCAGAAATCGAACTCTCGCTCAGCTAGATCTCGACGCGGCCGCAGCGGCAGTAGCGGCGACGAGGGCGGCGTCAGTGGCGGCGGCGACGACGGCGGCGGCGGCGGCGTAGCCCGTCTGCAAGTCCCGTACGTTCGTAGCTCTTACGTGTCGCGGCGCAGACAAGCTTGCGCTGCACGGTCGTCGAGAGGCGGGGCCAACGGCGATCGAGAGTTGAGACTCGCTTGGCAAAGGGAACGAAGGCTCGTTCTTGTGCGTGGCAGCGCGGGCTTGGCTTGGCTTGGCAAGGCAAGGCAAGGCAAGGCAAGGCAAGGCAAGGCAAGGCAAGGCAAGGCAAGGCAAGGCAAGGCAAGGCAAGGCAAGGCAAGGCAAGGCAAGGCAAGGCAAGGCAAGGCAAGGCAAGGCAAGGCAAGGCAAGGCAAGGCAAGGCAAGGCAAGGCAAGGCAAGGCAAGGCAAGGCAAGGCAAGGCAAGGCAAGGCAAGGCAAGGCAAGGCAAGGCAAGGCAAGGCAAGGCAAGGCAAGGCAAGGCAAGGCAAGGCAAGGCAAGGCAAGGCAAGGCAAGGCAAGGCAAGGCAAGGCAAGGCAAGGCAAGGCAAGGCAAGGCAAGGCAAGGCAAGGCAAGGCAAGGCAAGGCAAGGCAAGGCAAGGCAAGGCAAGGCAAGGCAAGGCAAGGCAAGGCAAGGCAAGGCAAGGCAAGGCAAGGCAAGGCAAGGCAAGGCAAGGCAAGGCAAGGCAAGGCAAGGCAAGGCAAGGCAAGGCAAGGCAAGGCAAGGCAAGGCAAGGCAAGGCAAGGCAAGGCAAGGCAAGGCAAGGCAAGGCAAGGCAAGGCAAGGCAAGGCAAGGCAAGGCAAGGCAAGAGATTGGCAATCTGGCACAATGTTTGAGCTCGTGGGCGAGCTGTACGGCCATCAGGGCGACATCCGCGGGCTGGCGGCCCTCCCCGGCGGCAGACTTGTATCCGGGAGCCGAGACCGTATTGGCAAGGTATGGCGGCCTGTGCGCGAAGGCAAAGGATATGAGGAAGTGGCCGCGCTTCTGGAGCACGAGCACTGGGTGTCCGTTGTCCTTGCCTTGCCAGGATCGCTGGGCTTTGTGACGGGATGCCAGGATCACAAGATTCGCTGGTACGATGGTGACGGCAACATCAAGGGCACTCTGTTGGGCCACGAGGGTCCCGTATCCTCGCTGGATTGGAATACCACTTCAGAAGAGCTCGTGAGTGGAAGCTGGGACGGAACTGCGCGGATTTGGGATCTGAGCAGCGGGACATGCAAGTCTGTACTCCCGGGTCACGAGAATGGCGTCTGTGTGCTGGCGTTGCCGAATGGGACGATCGCAACAGGGTCTGCCGGCGTCCAGCGCAACAATCGCGTCGAGGGCTTTCAGGTGCGACTGTGGCGCGACGGTCAGCAATTGTCCTCGCTCAAGGAACACCAGGGTGCCGTGCGGAGCTTGTGCAGAGCAGCGGCGGACGGCGCGACATTTGCGAGCACGTCAAACGATGGTACGGTTCGTGTGTGGCCTGCCGAGGGTGGCGCATCTCTGGCGACCATGAGCAACCCTCCGGGTCCAGAGGGCTCGCCAGCGTTCAACTTTTGCGTGGCAGCAGCCGATGGATATTCGCGGCTGGCCGTCGCAAGCGACGACTGCTGCGTGCGCATCTGGAACCCTGAGACCGGGTCGATGGAGGAGGAGATTGCGCACCCATGCACGGTGTGGTGTGTGGTACAGCTGGAGAATGGCGACTTTGCCACGGGCGGCTCCGACGGCGTGGTGCGTGTGTTTTCGCGCGATGCGAGTCGCCATGCACCGGGCGAGGTTCGCGAAGGGTACCTCAATGAAGCGCTGAAGCGGCGGGAAGCAATTGCAAACAAGGCGTCGAATGGCGGGCAAAAGATTGATCCGTCCAAGCTGGCGAAAATCTACGAAGCGAAACCTGGCGGGAGCGATGGCGAGGTGAAAATGTTCAACAAGGAAGGCCAGGCATGGGTCTACTCGTGGTCTGCCTCGTCGCAGACCTGGATTGAGGTGGGCGAAGTGATGGGCGACGCCGGTGGAAAAGAAATGATTGATGGCGTAGAGTACGACAAGGTAGTTCCTGTAGAGATTGAAGACCCTTCCTCGGGCGGAGTGCGCAAGCTGCAGCTTGGGTTCAACAACGAGGACTCGCCGTACGTCGTGGCACAGCAATTCGTGGCCAAGCACGAGCTTTCGGAGCATCACACGCAACAGATTGCCGAGTTTGTACAGAACGTGAGGGGTCAGGCCTCGGGCCCGCCAACGATTGACATGTCTGGCGGCGGCGCAGCGAGTGGCGCGAGCGCAGGTGCAGGTGCCGGCGCAGGTGCCGGCGCAGGCGCGACAACGTCTTCTTCTATGGAGGTTGACGAAGGCGGAGCGGTTGGCTTTCCTCTGCAGTTTGCGTCGGGCGTTGCCTTTGAGGCGGGCGACCTGGACAAGATTATGAGCAAGTTGGAAGAGGTGAACGCTTCGCTTGCAGAAGCGTCGTTGAGCGACAAGGAGCTCGCAGCCTTGCGCGAGGTCTGCGCCACGCTTAAGCAAACGTCTCGATACCACGCAACGACGGTGGACGCCGCGGGCGTGCGCGCTCTTTTGCGCGCCTTTGCCGATTGGGACCTTGTGGAGGGCTTTCCGGTCATGGATGTGCTGCGATTGGTGCTGACCCATCCAGACGGAAGTGCCAAGGTGGCAGCTACGGGCCGTGTAGGGGAGATCTTGACGCGTTCTTTGGCCGTGGCAAGCGCCAAAGGCTCCGAGAGCGCGGCTCCCCTTGCCCCGGCGTTGGTGGGTGCGCGCGTGGCCGCCAATGTATTTCGACACCCGCCGACAGCAGATGCTGCGGTCAAGGCTCTCGATGGCGCGGCGAGTGCCGTGGAGGATGTGGCCGAGCCGCTGCGCGCCTTGACGGAGTTTCCAAACAAAAACGTGCGCGCTGCTGCGGCGACCTGTCTGATGAACTGTGCCAACAAGCTGGCTCATACGCGGAGCGTCACGACTACGACGGAGACGCGTCAGGGTCTGCTGCGGGCAGCAGTACAGGCGATCGAGGCGTGTGCATCGCAGGGAGCCAAGGAGGGCGAGGCTGCACGCAAGGCGGCGCTTGCCGCCGGGTGTCTGCTCGTGCTCGACTCTTCGCTCGAGGGGGACTTTGATGGTCTTGCGGCTGCGCTCTCGACAGCCGAGGGGCTTGACGTCCCTGCACTGACGACCGTGTGTGACAATCTTCGAGCATTGCTTCGTCGTAGGGGACATAAATGAATCTCGAAAACACTACTTATTGTTGGATAGGACTTGAATCGAGTTCTCCTTTTCTTGCCGTTTTTATGACTTGCTTTTTCGTTTCGTACTGCTGCTATTACTCTGCTCCGTCGACATTTTATCTTCAGGAATAAGTGTTTCAGAGACCAAACATAGGACAAGACGGGACAAGACGGGATAAGGGACGATTGGCGTCGGATTCATCTTCCATTCATTTCCACTGAATTGACCTTGTTTGGGAGCTATGTTTCCACAAAGCAAACGAGTGGGGACGTGCTGGATTGTGACGAGTGAAAAATAAGTGCTGGCGCTGTTGATTTCAAAAAGAAAAGTAAGAAAGAAAGAAAAGGTGGGAAGGAAGGAAGGAAGGAAGAGAGAAGACAATTTGATTTGTTGATTTAAGGAATGTATGCAACGCTGCAAAAGAACGGGAGGCACGGTAAGAGAAACCTGCACTGTTCGTTTGTTTGTTTGTTTGTTTGTTGTTCCATATGGTTTATAAATGAGGGCGCGCAAGAAGCAGGACACTGCAAAGTGTGTCATGCAAAACTATTTCTACCACTACTACTGCGCTCTCAACAGATGATCTTGAGAGCAATGCGCTTGTGCCTCTCATGTATATCGCGCAGGAAGGCATACATACATACATACAGTCAAACAGACAGACAGATTTGAAGAAAAAAAAATGCCGAGCCACCCGTTCCGCATGTTACAAACTTCCGTTTCAACAGTCAGACGCGCTTGGTCGTCTCGGAAGACGTGAGGGTGTCGATTCATTCATTCATTCATTCGTATTTGGTTTCTTCGGACTGGGTCGGTCGCACTCGCTGCTAGGGTTCATGCGCGTAAAACGCATGAACACGTAGCAACCGGCGGCAGTGCGTTCGCCATCCGTCGAGGTGGGTCCTTCGACCCTTGACACTTGCGACTCTCTTCGTTTCCATGAGAAGAGATGAGAGAAAGAGAGCGAGGTGAAGGGGAAAGACCATATATAGCACACGAGAGCGGTAGCTGCCTACGCGCTCAGAGACCTTGCAAAAGTCGCAAAAAGTCGCCGGCGGGCACATCTCAAGCCACTCGCGCGCCAGTCTCTACGGACGGCAGGCAATGCGGGCTCAAGTTGTTTGTGCTGATTGGTTGGTTGCTTGTTTGTTTGGTTGGTTGCTTGATCGATCGATGTGTCAGTCAATCAATCAATCAAGCAATCAAGCAAGCAAGCAAGCAAACAGTCAGACAAACGAAAGAGAGAGAGAGAGAGAGAGGGAGGTTGGAAGAGCGTGAAGAGACGCGAACCAACGAGACACAGCACTTAGATGATGCGAGCGCCCATGGCGGAAGAAATGAGGGCCATGCCGAGCGCGGCGGTCATCTCGGACTCGGGACCAGGCGCGAGCTTGGGGTTGACCTCGACGAGATCCATGGAGCCGAGCATGCCGGTGTTGCCGACGGCCTCGGCGACGTAGTGAGCCTCGCGGAAGTTGAGACCGCCACGAACGACGGTGCCAGTGCTGGGCGCGACCTCAGGGTCGACGGCGTCAATGTCGTAGCTGAGGTGAAGCGGGCGCATGGATCCGTCGGGCTTGCGGAGAGACTCAATGGCCATGTCCATGACGTTGCCGATGCCGAAGCGGTCGACGTGGTGCATGGAGAAGGCAGTAATTTTGTGATCGCGGATGATCTTCCGTTCGCCGGCGTCGAGGTCGCGGAGGCCGACAAAGACGATCTGATTCGGGTTGAGCTTGGGGACGTCCTTGAACCACTCGAAGCCCGGGAGCAGGGTGGGGTCGATGAGACCGAGCATGAGACCGAGGGGCATGCCGTGCATGTTGCCGCTGGGGCTGGTCTCTGGGGTGTTGAGGTCGCCGTGGGCGTCGACCCAGATGATGCCGGTGTCGGGGCGAGCGCGGAGGATGGCCGAGACGGATCCGGCCGAGAGCGAGTGGTCACCGCCGAGGATGAGGGCGAACTCCTTTTCCTTGGCGGCCTCGTAGACGCGGTCGTGGATCTTCTTGAGGCCCTTGCCGACGGTGAAGCAGTTCTTGGCGAGGCCCTTGACCTTGGTGCGGTCAATGGCCGGGTCGCTGCGGCTGGGTTCGTCGAATTCGAGGTCACCCTTGTCGTCGATGCGCCACTCGAGCGCGAGGAGGTTGTCCTCGAGGCCGCAGGCGCGCAGGATCTGGGAGCCCTGATCGGTGCCTGCGCGGGGCTGGCCCCAGGACATGGGGGCGCCGATGATGCTGGCGGTCTTGGGCACGCGGAGGAAGGGGGGCACCTCGACCTCTTCTCCGAGGTGGTCGTAGTTGCCGTGGACGACGGCGCCGCCCATGCCCATTTGCTCGGGGTTGAAGCCGTGCTTGGCGTCTTGGGCTGAGGCCTCGGTGGACCTCCACCTCCTGGGCGGCTCGCCGGTGACGGGATGCGTCGAGGCCTGCTCGCGCTTGTTGGCGGTTGAGGTCTTGCGGAGGGCCGTTCGGTCGGTCACTGCGCCTGAGACTCGCCAGCGCCTGCGTGCTGCGGCGGCGGCGCCAACCGCGGGCTTGACGCGCGTGCGTGCGCGCGAGGCGGCCGCCACGGGCGTCAGGGTGCGTCCCATGCGTGCGCCGATCATCCTCGCTCGCTTGCTTGCGCTTGCGCTTGTGCTTTGGTCTGTCTGTCTGCTGTTTGTCTGTCGGGGGTCTGCGCCGCTGCGCCGGGTTCTCTCGCTCTCTCTTCCCGCCTGTCTTCCTGCTTTCTGCTTTCTGCTTTCTGTCTGCTTTCTGCTTTCTCTGCCTGCCTGCCTGCCTCGAGCGCGGCACCCGGCGGCCTGACTGTTTCGGGTTTGCTCTCCTCGCCCGCCCTGCGCGTCTGTCTCCCTCGGTTCTCCGCTTGTTTCGGTTGTGCCGTTCTGGCCGCCTCGCCTCGCCTCGCCTCGCCTCTGTGGTGCTTTCTTTCTTTCTTTCTTTCTTTCTTTCTTTCTTTCTTTCTTTCTTTCTTTCTTCGCAGCCAGCTCTCCCTCTCCCTCCCGGCTCTCGCTGCCTCTGCCGCCTCCGCCTCCTCCTCCGCGCTCGCGCCTCCGACTCGCCCGCTCCGCTTCCCGCCTTCCGCCGCGCTTCCGCCAGCCTCCCCGGCGCCGCCTCGGCCCTCCCTCGCCCCGCCTGCCGGGGCCTGGCTGGCTGGCTCACGCGGCTGGCTCTGCCTGCGCTGCTCTGCTCTGCTCTGCTCTGCTCTGCTCTGCTCTGCTCTGCACGCGGGGTCGGCAGAGACGCGGCGCCAGATGGAGGCAGGGAGGGAGGGAGGGAGGAGGTTCGAGGGGAGGCGGGAAGCAGGAAGCGAGAAGGGAAGCTGACTCACGGTTGGGCGCGCCATGGACGCGTCGGTCTGTCTGTCGGTCTGTCTGTCTGTCTGTCTGGCTGTCTGGCTGTCTGGCAGTGGCTGGCTGGCTGGCTGGAGCGGCGGCGAGGCGTGCGTGGACAGGTCAAGTCAAAGCTTGCCTTCTGCGGAATCATCGACGTACGGACGTATGCCTGCACGCACGCCAAGCGTGCTTCGATTGCCGTAAACAGACAGCTCCTGAGCTCGCCCGGATCCAGGTCATTCATCCTTTCATTCCATTTCTCTTCGCTAGGCCTACATACATAGCCTCTTCTTTCTTTCTTTCTTTCTTTCTTTCTTTCTTTCTTTCTTTCTTTCTTTCTTTCTTTCTTTCTTTCTTTCTTTCTTTCTTTCTTTCTTTCTTTCTTTCTTTCTTTCTTTCTTTCTTTCTTTCTTTCTTTCTTTCTTTCTTTCTTTCTTTCTTTCTTTCTTTCTTTCTTTCTTTCTTTCTTTCTTTCTTTCTTTCTTTCTTTCTTTCTTTCTTTCTTTCTTTCTTTCTTTCTTTCTTTCTTTCTTTCTTTCTTTCTTTCTTTCTTTCTTTCTTTCTTTCTTTCTTTCTTTCTTTCTTTCTTTCTTTCTTTCTTTCTTTCTTTCTTTCTTTCTTTCTTTCTTTCTTTCTTTCTTTCTTTCTTTCTTTCTTTCTTTCTTTCTTTCTTTCTTTCTTTCTTTCTTTCTTTCTTTCTTTCTTTCTTTCTTTCTTTCTTTCTTTCTTTCTTTCTTTCTTTCTTTCTTTCTTTCTTTCTTTCTTTCTTTCTTTCTTTCTTTCTTTCTTTCTTCTGCGCCGTCCGCCTATGACTAACCGTAACGTCCTTGCTCCCTCCCTCCCTCCCTCCCTCTCTCTCTCCCTCTGGCTGGCTGGCTGGCTGTGGCAGGCAGGGCGAACTAGCCAACCATCTAACCGTCTGCGCTCGCCCGTCCTGCCCAGTCGCCCTCTCGCGGCGTCTGTCCTGGCTGCCTGCCTGCCTGCCTGCCTGCTGCCACAGGGCTTCCCGCGCCGCCTCGCCTCGCAGCCGCCGCGCCGCGCCCTGCCCTCGCGGCGGAGGCGTTCCGGCGGCCTCCCTCCCTGCCTGCCTGCGCTTCCTGCGGCCGCGCACGCGCAGGTTCGGCGGAGGCCTCTCGCCCGCGGTCCCTTGCTCTGCTCGGGCTCTCTCTTGCCCGTTGGGAGGAGGAGGGAGGGAGGGAGGGAGGGAGGAAGGCCGGCGGCGGTCACGGCCAGCGGCAGAAAGGAGCCGAGAGCACTGGCGAGGGAGGGCAAGGGAGGGAAGGAGCCCTGACTGGCGGGCGGGCGCGTCGGTCAGCCACAGGCGGCTCGAATCAAGCGAGGCGCCGCGAGATTACCGCCCCCGGCGCCGCCCACTTCTTTCTCCGCTCCTGCGTGCTCGCTGGGTTCTTTAGGGCGGCCGCGCTCGGCAAGAATGATCAAGACTGAAAGAAATCATGAAGGAAAGAAATCACGAAAGAAAGAAAGAAATCACGAAAGAAAGGAATCACGAAAGAAAGAAATCTTGACAGAAATCAAGAAGGCGGGCGGCCAGCCAGGCGAGGCAGTTCAGCCCCGCACGCGTCACGAATCGAAGCTTTCGCGCGCGTCATGCGCATCGGCACCTCACAGCGCAGCACCCGCGGCAACAGCAGCCAGGGCAGCGGGAGATCAACGAACCCAGCCGGAGCGAGGTCCGCCTCCCGGTCGCCGGGCTCTCTCTGTGAGCGCTTGCCTGCCTGCCCGCTTGCCCGCTTGCTTGCTTGCTCGCTTGCTCGCTTGCTTGCAGCTGCCGCCACTGCCTGCAGACGCTCGCAGCTGGCGGCACGGGCGGCGCCAGGCACGCCGGCACCAGCAGCGGCGGCGGCTCAGCGTGCTCGCGGTGCGCGCGGTGGAGAAGATAGGAGCGCCAGCTTCGAGACGAGGCCCAGCCCGCACGCCTCCATCACTGCGAGAGCGAGCGTGCGGAAGAAGCGTGCGACCGCCAGCGACCGCCAGCGTGCGTGCGTGCGTGCGTGCGTGCGTGCGTGCGTGGCCGGCCAACTGTCGAAGAGCTGGGAAGCGTTGGGTCTGAGCTCCCCACGAGCTGGCTGGCCGCGACGCGACACGACTCGACACGGCACGACAAAGCACGGCGCGACACGGCCAAGCCCTGCATCACCAGCGGAGCCTCCTGCAGGCTGAGCCGAGCCGAGCCGAGCCGAGTCGCGCCGAGCCGCCGCGCTTGTCTCCTCTCCTCTCCTCTCCTCTCCTCGCCGACGGTCGCCCTGCCTCTCGCGCAAAGCCAGCCGGCCATGAGAGCCCGCGCTGTTCTCGCATACGTACGCCACCGTCGTGATGGCCAGCCGCAGCCGCGCCGTCGCTGCAGCCGGCAGTGGCCATAGTGGCCGCTGCAGCTAGCTGCCAGCTCTTTCTTGCCGAGGCAGGCATGTCTTCCTATCCACGTACGTACGTATAACTATCGCGTCCACCCAAGGCGACCTCCGTGCTTCGGCCTCCTTCGGCTCTCGCCGCCATCATGATGATGGTCCTGTAGAGAGAGTCTCATGGCACACATACCATCTCGCTCGCTGCAGGCAGCTGGCTGGTGTGCCTGTGGCCATGGTATATTATAGCTGGCTGATGACGACATGCGCGTCTTCAAGTTGGGAGCGGTGCAGCTTGTTCTTGGGACTCGACGTCGGGAGGAAAACACAGCGCACACCCGCCCTACTCCTTCGTACCACTCGGTAGGCTCGCTCGCTAGGAAAAAAGAAAAAGAAAGAAGCGAGTGGGACAGGAAAGATGCGGCACGCCAGGCGCCCTACTGCCCGCACCGATCCTCCATCACAACTCGAAGATACGACGATGCAACGCGCGGCAGGGTGCTCACTGGCGGCTGGCTTTCTGCCGGTGCGGCTGGCTAACTGGCTGGCTGGCTGGCTGGCTTCCCGCGATGCTCGCTCGAGCCGCGATACTCGCTCGAGCCGCGATACTCGCTCGAGCCGCGATGCTCGCTCGAGCCGCGATGCTCGCTCAAGCCACTCTCGGCATGCCGCAGCCGGCTTCTTCGGCCGTTCCTTCCCTCCGAGTCCCTCCCTCCCTCCGTCCTTCTTTTCCTTCCCTTCTTCCCTGTAGAGCTAGATCGTTCGAGGTACGCGGCTGTCCGCGAATGGTTGGTTGGCTGGCCGAGCGCCGAGAATCAAGACTCGCCGCGCACAAAAATCGGCGCTCTTCGCATCGCGGCCAGCGCAGCGCAACTCGCAGCGCAACTCGCGGGGAACCAACCAGCCATCCAGCGCAAGCGAGGCCGACGATGTCAGAACGCGACGCGACTTTTAAATCGTCGAAACGCCGCCCCGCCAAGCCAAGCCGACCCCTCCACGTTGAGTGAGGTGCAGCGGTCACCCACCACCCACCATGGCCACTGGCCGGGGCCACTCAGCCCGGACGGAGCAAAACGCAACAGCCTGCCGGTCCGGAATGGTCGAGCGGATCGAATTTTTTGCGCTGCTAACCGATCGAGACGATTCGGGCCGCCCCGCCCGTGGCGCAATCGCCCGCCCCCTGCCTGCACTGGCCGGGCCCTTCCTTCCTTCCTTCCTTCCTTCCAACCGCCGCCGCCGCTGCGACGGGCGTTGGTTGCACCGGCCGCGGACAAGAAGATTCTTGCGGCCAACACAAATGGCAGGGTGCTGATGCATGCAAAGATGCGATGTGTGAATGCGATAAATGGACGCATGGGTGGGTGGGTGGATCTTTCTGCGGTTTCAGACCCCTGGCTGGCGACGGCGCCGGAACACGCGACAGGCGGACGCGAAAGGCCTCGATCTCGGCCTCGTTTTCCGTCCGGCCGGCCCGGCCCACCTCGCTCATCTTGATGCCACACCGCCACCGCGTCTGGGAGGACGCAGGTATCGGCAACAGGCCCTTGGATCCTGCGAGAGGCGATGGCGACAGCCAAGAAGCGCCTGCGACAGCTCGCCTGGACTAGTGAGTCCCGTCGCGGAACACAAAGAGTAACGCTTTCTGCCGCTGGCGAGAACTTTCGCGTCCGCCTCCCGATGGATCTTTCTTTCACATATATACCGGTTCTTTTACCATCTTGAGGTGCGCGCGCGTTCGAGATGGCAAGGGAAACGAACGCCCTTGCATACGTCTTGAACCGATGGGGAGACGATATTGATCCCGCCTCATCATTCTTAAAATTGATGTGGTCTTGGTAAACGGGCTCAGCAAATCGATGCGTGCTTGTTCCATAGGCTTATCCAGCTGACAGCATCACGTTCTCCCCCATCGCAATCGCTTTGATTGGTCATCGTGGCCTCTAGAGCTGAGATAGAACCCGACAGATGCTTTCACAAAACGCTTGCTGGCAACAAGAGAACTCCATGCAGACGTGATGGAAACGCTCACTTGCTCGCGCACAAACCAAGGGGCTTGAACACATTCGCCCTTCAATCCAGTCTGACAGCGTTACTCTACAAAACGCATACAGCTTACACGCACGCCAAAAGCGAACTTTGAGCATTCGACTTTTGATTACGACTTGGCGAGAATCTTTGCTTGTACTTGTGCAATCGAGGTGCTCGGGCATCTTTTTAAGCTTGAAAATGCACCAACGACTCGCTTGCCTGCCAGCCTTAAACTCGGACTATAGGCGCGGGCAAGACAATGTCTCTTTCCAAAATTGCATCACCAATCAGTTCAAGGGTGGCTGGCTGCCTTTCGAGCTATATTTACGTTCTTGTCGATTTTCGATCGCTCTGCAACTTTTCTCAAATGCATGCGCTCAAACCCACCGAGTTAAAATGTTTTCTTGCTAATCTAGACGAGAGTCGCTCTCGGTGATACAAGCCAAAAGTCTCGGCGATCAATATATTTGCTTTGATCAGCAAAAGGGTCAAACTCGAAGCCCCATCAAATAGCTCGCTCTACGTAGAATTCGTTGTGCATGCATGCATGCATTCGAGCACTGCGCCAGAGCAAGCAAGCCCCTTTGCTTACTTGCTTGCTTGCTTGCTTGCTTGCTTGCTTGCTTGCTTGCCTCTGCCGCGCTTCCGCACCGATGTCATAGTCCCACGAGTTCGTCTCTCTATCCATTCCACACCGGCTCGCACCTGGGAGCAAAGAAGGATCTCCAAAATCAACATCCCGGAGTCCCTTCCTTTGGTCCTGGCGCTCCCGATGGCCATAGTTGTATGTCTTTGTGCGTGTTCCATCGCTTGAAAATTTCCTCTACCTGATGACCGAGGTAGGACTTGACCTCCGCAAAAAACCGTCATTTACGTCAGCAAGTACCACTTTACTTGTGATTCTCCAGCTTGTCTCAAAGACGAACAATCATCCTTCTTTCCCTCAACTCGCATTGCCCTGCCCTGCTTCCCTGCTTGCCTGCTTGCCTGCTTGCCAATCTCCTACACTCATCATGCCAGCGCGCGCGGCATCGTGGCCCTGTTGTAAGGAAGGAAGAATCCTCGTCTCCGTTACATTTCCTCACCAGGCCGCGCGACCGACCCAAGCAAGGACCGAGAGCGGCTCTGTGGAAGCTCACGAAGCTCGCAGTCGAGTCCAGGCGAGGTCGCGCTCGCGGCCGCCTTCTCGGGATCTCGCGCGGAGCCCGGACCGCCGGACAATGTGGTCGAAGAAGGCCTTCAACAAATGAAACCAACTTTGCTGGTTTGTTGACTCGACCGATGATGATGTGAGAACGAATGAAGACGCAGCCTGCATGGAGGATAGATAGGCCTAGATGATGATGATACCAGCCAGGCCTAGCAGAGCAGACCTACTTGGCGCGGGACCGCGCGATGCGGTGAGATGAGCGCGCGGGAGGACCACGGCGCGGCGGCGGCGGCGCGAGAGCGGCAGCCCCAGAACGGGCGCCAGCACGAGGACCGCACCGCGACGCAGGCGGGCCTGGCGCCAGACACGAGCACAAGAGCGACCCCAGCGCCATCGACGACGCCACGAACACCGCCCGCACAGGACGAGCACCAGCTACACCATCAGCACCAGCACCAGCACCAGCACGATGCGTCGAAAAGGGACCAGGAAGATAAACATGGATCGCAAGGACGTGCTGCAGCTCTCCATCATAGCAAAACGTCCTCGCTCCGTGGATCCGAGGTGTGGTTCTTGCGTGACAGAACTGGCGTCGCGCAGGGCCCGTTCTCGGACGAGCAAATGCGCGCTTGGGTTGAGAATGGCTACCTCTCGTCGCACATCGCCATCGCACGCTCGCACGACGGGCCATTTGCCAAACTGCAGGCCTTCTATCCCGAGGCCGACCTCGCCTTCAAGACCCCACCTTGCGCGCCAGCTCCTGCAGAGTGCGTCGCCAATCCGGGCAACAATGAGGCCATGTGGTACTTTAAAGACGTTCATGGAGCCATTCAAGGGCCCTTTAGCAGCCCGCAAATGAACGAGTGGGCGCGCAATGGTCTAGTCACCCTCGGTGCCGAGGTGCGCAGGGGATCTGGCCCAAGTTCCCGCTTTGTGCCGCGTGGAGATCTCTATCCTAACGACTATACTGCTTTTTTGTCTCCAGGGCAACGGGTCTCGCGCTCTGCAACCGCGCACGCTCGAATTGCTGGATCTGCCAGCAGTAGCGCCTCTGCAGCTGCCTCCGCAAGTGCTAGCGCTGCCAAGCACATTTCTCAACAGCACCAGCGAGTCACATCCAAACTCTTTTCCAGGGTCGGCAAGAACCATCGTCGATCAAACTCTGCGGGAAGCAGCTTTAGCACTCTTCGCTCGACCGGATCTGCCGGCGCAACGATCGACGCGCAAATCCTCGCCAGCGCACTCGCGGGATCCAATGAGTACACGGAAGGAGCAGACGCCAACGCAGCGACCCCTACGCCCACGTCCGCGTCTTCAGCCGCCACGCACGTGCGAAAGTTTGCAGGAAAAAAGCTTCGCTCCGTTGTGACCCCGTCCACAAGCTCAGCGGCCTCGCATACGCCGCGACACACGTCGCAAGGATTGAGCGAGGGAGATCGTGGATTTTCGGAAGGCGGGTCCTCGCCCGACACTGCGGTGCCCCCGGCACTTCCACCCACTTCGCACGGAGCAGCCATGCATCATCGTCGTCTCAAAAGCCTGGGAAAGTATGGTCATCGACAATTCGCGAAACTCAAACCAAAACCGAGGCGAGCGAACGGGCGATCTAACACGCGCAGACATGGCAGTCTCACGCCTGACACGATCAATCCGCACATTGTCAGCGCAGCAGGCTCGAGCGCCGTGGACGAGGAAGAACCTCTTTCTCATTTGCGCGGCTACAGCGATGATAACATCCTCGGCCACCTCGATACTTCTGAAGAGTGGCCCAGGGATGATGCAGACTACGGTGTCGGGGAAGGCGACGATGATGATGATGACGAGGATGAAGACGAAGAAGACGAAGATGCAACGGGACAAAGAAGAGCGACTCTTGCCCAAGACCTCGAAAGCTCATCGTCGCTGGGGGACGTCCGTGACAGCGTCGAAACCAATTTGGAGGCAGTCCGTGCGGCGCTGCAGGCGGAAACGCAGGCCGAAGCGAGCCGGCGTCATCGCCGGACCAACGGAAGCGGAGATATTGGCTCCGAGGAGAACGATGCCAATCACTCGGATGGCGACTCTGACTCTGAGTCCGAACGAGATCGAGATGCATCCTTTGGGTACCGGAGCCAGCGTGCTGGTGATCTCAACGCGGCTGCATTCCCCTTTGCTCCTGTGCTAAACAGTGACGCTGTGACGGACCATGTCCACATGCTCTTGGGAACGTTCCGACACAAAAGAGGTTCATCGCTTGGCTTACGTTTTGGGCACACGGATCATCACCATCGCACCACGGGTCCTTCCCCCACATCTTCTACGTCTTCCATGGCAGGTCCACCCGATTCCTACTACTTATTTAATAGCGGCAACAACATCTCTGGTGCCAATGCTTCACGAGAAAAGCACATTACAGCTCTCGAGACCTCGCTTGCTGAACTGCAAGACGAAAACAGTCAACTCAAGGCATACGTGCGGCGCATGCACTCTGTGGTTGCCGCACAGCATCCAGGTCTCATGTCTCAATTTCCCAAACCACCTTCTTCTGTGCGCACAAACAATTTGGGTCTTGGAGGCCTCAGTCGTCGTCCCGCGCATCTCGCTTCAGGAAAGGGCACAGGGCCAATCTTGGGCGGCGTAAGCAACACTAGTACTAGCAGCAGCAGCAGCAGCAGCAGCAGCAGCAGCAGCAGCAGCAGCAGCAGCAGCAGCGGTAGCGGCAGCGGCGGTAACAGCAAGAGTTGCTTAAATAGCCGAGGAGATGCTGCGGATAAAAGTCCTGGCAGGCAGCAGCACGATGACAGTGCGCCACCTCCAAGTGTAACAAGTGCAAACGTGCATGACAGCGGACACCTTGTCGCCCCTGCACAATCTCCACCTGCGGAGCTCGATCCTGTAGCCTCGGGCGCCGATCATGGCGGCGGACCACATGCCTCAGCGTCGCCCCGTCCGCTGGTCGCAACGCCTCCTCCACCTTATTCGAGCGGGGGGACAGCAGGATCAGATCGCTCACGTCGCAATGGTGGTTTCCCTCCGCAGACGCAGCAGCAAGAGCAAGGCGGAGGAGACCTTGTACGGCAGGAGCAGAGCAAAGGCGGTCTTTCGTCGAGCAGCAACAGATTTCCGGAGGGAGACGCAGCATTATGGGAGGATTTTGTCGTTGTCGAATTTGATCGTGACTCACCCATGCTGCGACGCAAGCTTAACGCATTTGGCGAAGGCGTAGAAGAGTTGCGTGGCGAGCTCAAAGATCTAATCAAGTCCTCGTATACGTATTTGGAGAATTGTCAAGCGGAACTAGAATCACTCATGGGATTCGCAGACGAGCTCAACCAGCCGGAAATCCGCAAGCTCTCGCCTCTCATCCATTTATATCACGAGCTTCTGAAGTTTGTCGCGCAGCTTCGAGCTCGTATGTTGCACGATCTGCAGGGCAGCTTGGTGTTCAAATTTCAGGACTTTCTCGAAAACGACATGAAGCAGGCACAAAGTCTTCGACGAGAGCTCCAGCGGGCACGCGACCATTACGAGTCGTTAGAGGCCAAGTATATGCACACGCAGCGGCCGAAGGGTCGCGCGGGCGTCATTGGGAATGTAAGTCGTGGCCACGATGGCAGCGAGTCGCAGCTGTATGGGGAGCTGCAGACTGCGAAAGCGCGCTTCGAGCTTGCCCGCTTTGGCCTCGTTCAACAAATCAATCAACTGGAGAGCAAGAAGCGTTTTGTGCTCGTGGAACACACAGCGCAGGCCATTGATGGTCTGTTGGCGTTCTTTCGGCAGGGTTATCAGGCCCTGGCTGCGTACTCTGGCGTTGTCGAGGATGCGCGCGCGGACATTGCGGGCGTGCAGGACAAGTTTGACCTGATTGTAGGAAAGTGGAATGAGAAGCGTTTGCAACTCGAGTCGCAGTTGCATAGCGGGGCCTTTCCGTTCAAGAGCACGGAGCGGCGAAAGCGCAACATGAGCAAGCAACACGAAAAGGTAGTCGTATCCTCGAGCACGTCCCGCGCCTCGCAGGACCCGCTCTCCGTGCACGAGGGATACTTGTACAAGCGAAGCTCAAACGTCCGGAGGCAGTGGAAACGTCGCTACTTTGTTCTGCGCACGGACAAGTTGCTGTACTACAGGTCTTGGAAGGATGTGAATCCGCAACCAGTGTGCGACATTCTTCTTTCGTCCGTTCGCGAAGTTACGAATACAGAGTTTAAGAATTGCTTTGAAATTCTATCGCCCAACAAGAAGGCCTACATTCTGCAAGCCACAAGCGCGCACGAGATGGCGACCTGGATGGCTGCGATTCGGCGAGCCATCGAAATGGTTCTCGTCAAGCAGCAGCAGCGGCCTTCGCTCTCGCGCACGACGGGACTCGCGGATCCAGACGTGACGCTGCTTCTCAAGTTCAATCCGACCTGCGCGGATTGCGGAAAGGCAGACCCGGACTGGGTTTCGTTGAATCTTGGCGTACTCATTTGTATTACCTGCAGTGGTATCCATCGATCGCTCGGCACGCATATTTCCAAGGTCCGCTCGTTGACGCTTGACCAGCTTGCACGGACCCAAGTGCGTCTACTGCGAAGACTTGGCAATGAGGCCATGAATACTTTTATGGAGTCAACGCTGAGCGCCGAGCAGAAGCCTGATCCCGATGCGGATCGTGACGCGCGCGAGCGTTTTATTCGTGAAAAGTACGTGAGTCTCCGCTTCTTCGACCTTGCGGAAATTTCGAGTCACGCGAATGAGGCGCGTGCACGTCTATTCTCGAGCGTGCGGGAGAACGATTTGGATACCTTGGCGCGCGTCGTCCTTTCGGGTGTTCTAGCGGGGGCGCTCGACCACACACTGGACGATGCAGGAGACACTGCTCTGCATGTTTGCGCAGCGGCGGGTCATGAAGATTGTGTCGAGTTTCTCGTTCTGAACGGGGCCGACCCTGCCGTGGTGAACGATCGTGGACTGACGGCTCTGCAGCTGTCCCAGGACGGAGGACATCCAGGAGCTGTAGCGCTTCTCGAGCGCCTGCTTCGGTCGCGGAGTTCAAGCTCGGCGAGCGGGCATGCTTCATCGAGGGGCGAACAGGGCAATATGGTCATGTCTGGATCTGGCGGCGGGGTGTTTCCAGGTCTCCTTTCGCGGCCACCTTTGATGCCCACGCTTTCTTCCGCGATCAATGGCTCGCTTCGCGAGGCGAGCGAGATGAGCGATTGCGAGGATCTGCCGTCACTTGTGGATCCGGCGCCTGCATTTCCGCACCACCGGCCGACACGGTCTGCGCCATCTTCGCCAATCTTGCAGCAAGGCCCGGGTGACTACGATGACGATGATGATGATGATGATGATGAAGAGGAGGAGGATGACGACGACGACGACGACCACGACGACGAAGACGACGACGACGAAGACGAAGACGACGACGACGAAGAAGACCACGATAACGTCGCTGAGGAGGACATCGAGGTGGGAGACACTGATGACACGGACGATACGAGGCGAGAAAACGAGGAAGGCGAGAGGGACGATCATCATACGGTGGCCACCGCAGCCGCCACCGCTGCTTCGTCGGGAGTTCTCTCTGCTCACCCACACTCCCCACTTCATCTGAGCTCGCCCTCCACCGAAACAGGCCCACGACACTTCCCTCGATGAAAAGGTACCACAGTGGAAGTCGGTGATCTGTGGGAATTAGCACCGTGGTGGGCCTAGTCTTCCCGAAGGCCCCAGATATTCCCGGAGGATCCACAGGAGGCGCTTTTTGGAAAGTCAACCAACCAGCGGTAGCAATAGGTAGCCGCGAAAGAAGGGGCGAAAAATACTAAACATTAAAAATTATAATTTAAAAAAAAGAAAAAGAAAAAGGAAAGAAAGGAATCTCAACGAAAGAAAACAAGAGAAGGAAAAGGGGGACGGTGGCGGGCATTCCTTGTCCTTCTCCCACCGATCGATGCGATGAAGGCGCGGGGCATGGGTGGGCGGGTAGACTGGATGAATGAGAATTGAGACGTGCAGACGCCTGATCACATTGCGGAGAACCTGATGAAGAGAGAAGAAAGACGGGGCGATTTGGACAAAGAAGAAATTATTGCTACTGTGCACTGTAGTACAGCGCAAATCCTTGCAATGCTTTCGAAGAGATCAAATGTTTACATGAACTGATTGATCGTGGCGATGTAGGCCTGGTACCAGTCTAAGAGACGCGCGATGATGCTATAGAGTACGAGAATATTCAAGTGAAAGGATCCCGAGAAGATGGTCTTGATGACATACAGCACGAATGCGTTTTGATTGTGGTCTTAGAGATGGTGTTGAAGCTCGTGAGCGTTAATGCCAGATTGCTTATACCACTCGCGAAGGTTGCCTCTTTTTTCCCCGTTTCGCTCTTATTATTACCGACTCTGCGCGGCACTCGCGAAACAGTAGTAGGCCTCGATTGTGTATATTTTTTTGTTTTGTTTTTTGAGGAGAAAGTGGTGTCGACAGAGGAAAAAAATGAAAGGCCAAGATAAAATCTGCGTGCCTGCTAACATGTATGTGCTAGCGAGTGCCAACCGCCACAATGCTGATTCCCGCCGTCCGCCCGCTCCCCGCCCTCCAGGCTTCCTGTATGTCGATACAGTTGCCGAGCAAGGGAGCAAGCGAGCGCGCAAGTGAGCGAGTAAGGCAAAGGATAGAGCAGAGTACGTATCTCTGCGCAGCGGGGCTGCCGCGCGCGCGAGGCGTCAAACGGAAACGCCTCGTCAGCTGGCCACTGACTGCAGCTGGCCATCGATCTAGTCGAGTAGCAGCCAGCCAGGTACTAGTACCCCGTGGCAGGGAGCGGCCGGCCTGCCAGCGAGCGAGCCAGAAACGGCGAAAAGAAAAGGAAAAAAAAATGAAGTAAAAGAAAAAGAAAGGAAAGAGAAGAAAAGAAATGAAAGAAAAGAAACTGGCAGAGGACGGCAGGATGGACGGCAGCGGCACCCGCCCCCACATGGCCCACTCTACAAGCCCCTCACCACAGCGGTTCGTCGGTCTTGAGTCGCCGCAGCCCCCCCCCCCCCCCCCCCCCCCTCCCCCCCCTCCACAGGCTGGATCCTTCGAGCCGTTTCGCCTCGCCGCAGCACCTCCTCCGCTCTGCGCTGCTCCGCTCTGCTTCGCTCCGTTCTGCTTTCCCCTTGCCCTTCATTCTTGCCCTGCGCCACCTCGCTCCGCGCGCTTCCCTGCCCGCGCAGCGCAGCGAGCAGGAGCACGGGCGGGCCGCGGCGCGAGCTGCAAGCCAGGCCAGGCCGGGCCAGGCGAGGCCAGGCCGGGCCAGGCCGGGCCAGGCCAAGCAAGCGACTGCGAGCAACAGCAAGCAGAGCGAGGCGTCGCCCGCTGCACACCCGACAGACAGGCAGACAGACACGCAGACAGACAAGGCAGACAGACAGACAGACAGACAGACAGACAGACAGACAGACAACGGACCGCGTCGCCGTCCGCGTGCTGCGCTGCGAGAGGCCGCGCGCCAGCGACACGACCGGTGCGAGGGCGACCGGGTTTCCCTCCCCCTTCCTCGCTTCCTCCTTCTCGTGGGGGTGGCCGTTGTTTATCCTTCCATGCATCCATCCACCCGATTTGCGCCGGCCGCCACGCCGCCTGTGACGAGGAAAGGAAGTAGGCCAGGGCCGGAGGGAGCGCGGAAGGAAAGGTAAGTAAAACCAGCTGCGGCCAGACAGCAACCAAGCCACTCTCCCCTCTCGCGGCCAGCTGGCAGATGCCGCCGCGCGCCAACTCGCGGAGCCGCAGCCGAGACGGCAGCAGCAGCAGCAGCAGCAGCAGGAGCAGCAGCAGCCGGGGAGAGAAAGAGAGAAAGAAGGGGCCTCCCTGCTCCTTCCTCGCCGCGTCCTTCCTTCCTCCCTTCCTTCCTGCAGACCCTGTCCCTCCTGCCTCGCCCGCGACTCGCCCCGACGCGAGCGGGCGCGGCAGCCTCGCCTCGGAGTCGCCTCGCCTCGCCTCGCCTCGGCCGCCTGGCCCCGTCCGCACCCGGCGGAGCAGGCCCGTGGACGCAAGCGTTCGCCCGGCTTCGCGGAGAGGAGGAGGAGGAGGCCCCGGCCGTGACGCCGACCCGGGAGGGGTGAAAGAAAGCGGGGACCGGCACGGCTCGGAGCGGAGAGGGCAGAGCAGAGCAGAGCTGAGCAGAGCTGAGCAGAGCGGGAGCAAGGCGAGGCAAGGCGGAGCGGGGCGAACGGAGCCAGGACAGACGGAGAGTGCAGGCTGGGGGCCTCGGGAAGAAGGGTGCCGCTCCGCTCGGTCAATCGTCCCCCGACTACCTGCAGTCTGTGGAAGCTTGCGAACAGCGCGCTGGAGACGAGCGCTGGCCTGAATGGATGATGCATGTGTACCACATCCACGTGCGTACCGTCCAGTGTCCGCGCGCGGCACAGCGTGATCGTGCTTTCCGCCAGGCCTTCAAAAAGACACGCGATGCTTCGATCGATTGATCGATCGGTCGGTCGGTCGGCTTGATGTGTCGATGAATCGCCCTCGTCGCGTCGCGTCGCGTCGCGTTTGCTGGCGCAGGCGGTCTCCCTCCTTGGCTCAGGCGAAGGAGAGCCCACCACACCACAGTTTACCCCACGCCGGCACAGATAATCCGGTCAATTGAAGCCTTGCGAAGCAACCCTCACCTACGAAGTCCATACGAAAGAAATACTGTGGGTATCTGCTTGGGAGGGACAGAGTGGATCCTGGCAGACGGACGAACACCACGCGCCGTCCGCTACGACGCGGACAGAGAGCGAAGGCGCACCAATCAGCCGCAAGTCTGGCACAATATACCTTGAACCAGAAACGAAGACCCACGAGGGCCAGTCGCTTGGGGGTCATCTCGGGACACCTTCAGGCGAGGACGCCATCTTCCGTGCTGCAGCCGCCACCGCCGCCACGCACGCGCAAAGACCGGGGCGGAGCCCCAAGGCCTGGGTCCCACACCTGAATATGTGGGCTCAAAGCAAGTAGCTCCCTGCACTCCCACAGCCGAGAAGAATTCGTTGGAAGTTGCGGTCAGCCTGTCTGCCAGCCTGCCTGCCTGTTTGCCAGCCTGCAAGAGCGCAGCGCGGCTGCGGTCCAGGCGTGAGGGGCAAAAGTTATTAACTGTAAGTATTGTTTGTCTCCCCTCCGGCCGCAGCGCGCTCTGGCTGGCGCGCAGCGGCGCTTTCCCTCCCCCCCCCTTTTCCCTCTCGTGCTGCTCTCCTTTCGGCCGCGGGGTCGCGCTTGGCGCTGCTCCGCTGACGGGCTTGTGGCTCGCTGGTTCGCCGGTTCGCTCGCTCGTGCGCGCACGCGCCCGTCGCCGTACGGCCGCACGTCCGTCGTCTCTCGCGCCGCCGCCGCGGCGAGTGCGGGCGCCGGGGAGCGCACATTTGGCTGGCTGGCTGGCTGCGTGCGTGCGTGCGTGCGGGCGGGCGGGCGTGCGTGCGTGCTTGCGTGCCTTGCGCTGCCTTCCTGCCTGTCTGCGTGCGGGCGCGCGGGGAGTGCGTGCGAGCGAGCGAGCGAGAGAGAGAGTGCGTGCGTGCATGAGCAAGTGCATGCGCGCAGTGCGTGCGTTTTCTTTCTCCTCCCCTTTTCATTTTGTGTATGGATTTTTATTTTCTTTTTCATAGATTTTTTATTTCATCATCTATTAGGCCTAGATCCTGTTTTATTTTTTCTTCGTCGTCGCGCTCGCGCTCTCGCGAGCGATGGAGGAGAGAGGAAGGAACCTCGGGGCGGCTCCGCTCGCATGCGTGGCCGTGCGCACGGGCGCGCGCACCTCCGCCTCCGTCCTTTCCCGGCCCTGGCCCTTCTTGCGCCGCGGGCGCCCCTCTCTCTCTCCGCCGGCCGGACAAGGCGCAGTCTGCCCGGCGCCGCCTGCGGCCTCGTCTCGTCCTCGAAGCGAGGCGCCACTGAGCGAGCGAGCGAGCGATCGAGTGACTGCCAGTGAATGAGCCGAAGCCGGAGGGCCGAGGACGGCGAAGGCGGCGCAGAAGAACACGCACCGCCGCTACGTTGACAGCCCGCCGCGCGCGGCCCGGCTGCGCGCGCGCGCGCTAGGCAGGCAGGCAGGACAGGCAAGACAGGCAGGCAGGACAGGCGAGACAGGCGAGACAAGCGAGACAGGCGAGACAGGGAGGCAAGACAGGCGAGGGAGGCAAGCAGTCGCGGCCTGCGCCCGCCGTCGCCGCGCCAGCTTCCCACAAAGGAGAAAGACTGCGGGGGGAGGATTATGAAAGGTGGAAGCAGCGCCGGGGTCCCTTCCTCCGCGAGTCTTCTCGTCGCGGCGGTGCCTTGCTTTGTTGTGTCTCGTCTTGTCTTGTCTTGTCTTGCCTTGCCTTGCCTTGCCCTGCCTTGGCCTGCGCGCCGGCGCGCCGTCGCCTCGCGCCGCTACCGCCTGCCGCTTGCCGCCTGCCGCGCGGGTTTGCCCGGCAGAAGCTGGTTGTGGTCTGGCCTGAGCGCGCGAGGCGAGGCGAGGCGAGGCGAGGCCAGGCGAGGAGGGGCGAAGACGGCGCGGCGAAATGAGAGAGGAGCTCACTCGCTCGCCTCGCCTCGCCTCGCCTCGCCTCGCCTCGGAAGCGCGCGTGCGCTCGCTCGCTCGCTCTCTCGCTTGATGGTGCGCGGCGGTGCCAGGGCTCCCGCGCGACGCGGTCCTCCGCCTCCCGAGGCCTCCCGGCGCCCGCCCGTGCCGCTCATGGGCGGGCGAGGCCAGGGATGCCTGCACCTCCTCTCGTCCCTCTCCCCGATCGATCCATTGAGCGATGATGGTAAGACGCCGTGCGGTCGAACGATTCCAGTTGGCCCGTGGAAGCGAGGCGGGGCAGGCGAGGCGAATCAAGGCGAGGCGAGGCGAGAGGGGGCGAACCGAGACGAGATGAGACGAGACGACAAGAGACGATCCGCCGGGCCAGTAGTGCAGCAGCAAGAGAGCAGCTGCGAGCGGTGCGGCCTGCGCGCGTGGCCAGTCGGAGCCTCGCCGGCAGCTCTCCTCTCTGCTTTCTTTCTTTTTCTTTTATTTCCTTTCCTTTCATTTCCTTTCCTTTTCTTTCCTTTCCTTTCCTTTTTTCCTTTTTCTCTTTTCCTTTCTTTTCTTTTTTCTATTCTTTTCATTTCCTTGGTTTTCAACATTTTATCTGGAAAACATGCCCTCATGCACCGCCCTGCCTACGAGCTTTCTGCTGCCCGCCTGCCTGCCTGCCTGCCTGCCTGCCTGCCTGCCTGCCTGCCTGTTTGCCTACGTTCGGCGGTCGCCTCGGCACACGATCAGCCGCTGCCGGTCGCTCGCCCCTTGTTTTTAATCAGTGAGTCAGTCTGTCAGTCTGTCAGTATATCTGTCTGGCTGTCTGTCTGTCTGACTGTCTGTCAGTCAGCTCCTGTGCAGTCGCAGGTCCGAGCGCGTCGATCCCGGCGGTAGTATCAATCCTTCGTCCCTTCCCTCTTTTTCCTCCTCTTTTCCTTCTCCTTGCCTCCCTTTCTTCGTTGGCCTGGCACGGCACGGCATGGCATCGGGCATGGCATCTGCTTGGCTTGGCTTCTCCCCTCCCTCCCTTCCCTCGCTCCGCGCGCGCCCGCCGCCGCCTGCGAGGTCGACGATGGACGGTCCCTTCGGCGGCCGGCCGCCCAGATGAATCGATACGGAGGGCGCCGATCGATCGAGCAGCGAAGGCGCGAAGAGCTAGCTCTAGGCAAAATCAAGGCCAAAAGGGGCAGCGCAAGCAAGCAGATGCAGACGTCTCGTCCTCCTTCGTTCGTTCGTTCGTTCGTTCGTTCGTGCGTGCGTGCGTGCGTTCGCTCGCTCGCTCGCTCGCTCCGTATGCAGCGCAGTCTAGCGCCCCACGTCGCGCCGAAGTCTTCCTCTCTCCCTCCCTCTCTCCTGTTCGGTCGCCCGCCCGCGCGCTCGCCTTCGCGCGGCTGCC